>CAUYLG010006467.1:0-11336 GCA_963573385.1 Cacajao melanocephalus | reverse complement strand
GGCTTTTTTTTTTTTTTTTTTTTTTATGAAAATATGGGGTTAAACCATTTTGGCCAGGGTGTGGTTTAAAACAGACAGCCAGTTTTTCCCCCCACCACGGCCACCAAAGTGGATGGTGTAAACGGCGTGGGCCCCGCGTGTTATTCCTGCCCTTTGGGGGGGCGGGGGGGGTGTCTACCCCTTGTGTAAGGGTTTAAAACCCCCCGGGGCCAAATTGGGTTAACCCAAATTTTAACTAAAAAAAAAAAAAAAAAAAAAGCCGGGAGTGGTGGCACGCGCCTGTAATCCCAGCTACTCTGAAGCAGGAGAATCGCTTGAACTCAGAAGGCAGAGGTGTGTTGAGCCGAGATCACGCCATTGCACTCCAGCCTAGGCAACAGACAACACTCCGTCATTAAAAAAAAAGAAAAAAAAAAAAGCCGGGCGCGGTGGCTCAGCCTGTAATCCCAGCACTTTGGGAGGCTGGGGTGGGCGGATCACGAGGTCAGGAGTTTGAGACCAGCCTGCCCAACATAGTAAAATCCCGTCTCTACTTAAAAATACAAAAATTAGCCAGGCGTGGTGGTGCCCACTTATAATTCCAGCTACTCTGATGGTTGAGGCAGCAGAATTGCTTAAACCTGGAAGGCAGAGGTTGCAGTGGTCTGAGATCACACCACTGCATTGCATCCTGGGCAAGAGTGAGACTCTATCTTAAAAAAAAAAAAAAATATATATATATATATATACATATATATATATATATACATATATATACACACAAATGGAATAAAACATTTGAAATGACACATAAAATTAATAATTTGTAGAGAAACACATAAAAATAACAATGAAAAACAAAATTGCCTTACATTCATTGTTATAGACAAGCAGTCTCTGAAAACCCCCTCCGTGCAGGCTAACCCCTTCCCCCCATTTGATTGCTCTCCAGCTGCATTCCTGAACCCCTACCTAGGCACCACATCAAGGCTGCCAGATGTGCTGCAATTAAGCAAAGCCTGATTACAGCCATCCGGGCAGCTAGAGGGAGGACAGGGAAAACATATGTTGCTTATCCATATTTGTAAATTCCTGTTTGACACATATCTGTAAAAAATCCTGGTTTCTCTCTTTTCTTTAAAAAAAAGACTGCTGCCACAAAAGTCACAGGATGATGTATTGTAGGTCTGTTACAAGTTAACAAACTATCTCTGTGCCTGTTACCAGCAGATAGATTACCTCAGTCCTGAAACTCCCATCTGCTCCTCTCACCACATATAAACCCCTTGTTTTGTAAGCTCAGTGCTGCCTCCTCTGATTGTTATGGAGCAGCCCAGCAGGTTAATAAAACTTGCTTGCCTGACTTTGGGTCTACTCTCCTTTCTTTCAGCTACCCTCACACCCATTACGGTGGCCACTAGAAAATTTTTAAAAACCCAAATCTGTTTATGATGCTATAAAAATAAAACCTATGTTGATTGTTAGTAGAAAACAAAGATGCAGTCATTATTTTAAAATGTTATATTTCTCAATTAATTAAAATGGAGTTATTATCTAATACAGCAATTTCATTTATTAATCTATTGTCCAAGTATGCAATACAAGACCTGGAAGACATATTTGAATATCCATATTTATTGTACTCATATTCACAAAAGCCAAAAGGCTGAAGCAACTGAGATGTCTCTTGATTTAGAAACACATCAAAAATGTAATGTATACATACAAAGGAATATTATTCAGTATTAACACAGAAAATCTTGTCACATTTTAAGATAAATTTTGCAAATACTATGTCACCTAAGCCAGCAACAAAGTAATGGATACTGTATGATTCCACTTAGATATCTTAAGTAGTCACACTTACAAAAACAGAAATTTGAAGTGTGTTTGTCAAGGGCTAGGGGGAAGGCAAATGGATTGTTGTTTTAAAAACATGCGCTTTGAATTAAAAGATGCCCCAAACAGGCTTTGTGTGAGCAACATGGCTGTTTATTCACCTGGATGCAGGTGGGCTAAGGCTGAAAAGGGTGTTAGCAAAGGGCAGTGGGATAGGAGTTGGTTTTATAGGTTTGGGGTGAGTAGTGGAAAATTACAGAGTAAGATCAGTTACAGTGGTGGGGGTAGGGACAAGGAATATACATTACCATAAGTTCAGTTACAATGGCGGGTAGGGGTGAGGCAGAAGAGCAGTTAAGATGGCAGGATGGGTGAGAGGTATTCACATTATCATAAGAACAGTTAAGATGGCAGGGTTGGGTGAGGGGCTTGTACGGGGTAGCTCTGCTGGGCATCAGGGACAATGGCGAAAGCAGGCAGAGGGTGGGAGACGATTAGCCGAGGCAGGCAGGACTTCAGACTTTCAGGCTCCAGGCTTGCATATGGAGACCTGACAGTTGTTACTTAATGGGTATTGGGTTTTAGTTTCACAAGACGTAAAACTTTTAGAAGTATTTTACATAACAATGTGAATATATTTAACATGCCTAAAAATGTAAACCTTTTTGAGACAGGGTCTCACTCTGTCACCCAAGCTGAAGTGAAGTAGCACAATTAAGGCTCACTTCAGCCTCAAACCTCCAGGCTCAAGTAATTCTCCCCTCTCAATCTCCCAAGTAGCTGGAACCACGGGTGCACACCACAATGCATGTCTATTTTTTTTAAAAAATTTGTAAAAAGGAAATCTTCATATGTTGCCCAAGCTGGTCTTAAACTTTTGTACTCAAGTAATCTTTCTGTCTTGGACTCCCAAATTTCTGAAACTGCAGATGTGAGCCACCTACACGTCTGGCCCTGAAATGTACACTTAAATAGATTTAAGATGCAAAATTTTATATTATGTGTTTTTACAACAATTAATTTTCTAAAGGAAAAACTGGAAAAAATATAGAATTATAAATCTATACAAAAATTACCTTCAAATCACAGAAGTGTTCTTACACAAAAGAAATATATATATGCATCACTAAACACATCGTGAAAATAAGAAATGGTGAAAATATTTTCATGACTACTCAGACAAAACAACCACTAAAAATCAACTAAGGAAGAATATATACAAGATAAACCATAACCAATATTGAGGTCATATTTATAGATAAACAAACACACAGATATAATCTGACCGTAATAGACATATGGCTGATTTATCTTCTAAACCTCACATTGACTTAAAGTATACAAACAGAATTGCAAATTGACTAAAATTAAAACACCTAAGGAAAAACAAAAAACCAATAAGCTGATGTTAAGAAACCTACACTAAGAAAACCCACTAGTATGAAACTGCACAGCAATAAAAGACATATTTACTCACAATATTTAGTATGCAACATTTATGTACCATTAAACAATTTGTCTAACTACAGTATTTGACTGTAACTGTGTACTCATGGAAGGCAGATATTTTGAATTATTGGCATGCACTGTGTGGCAGTAAAATTTTAGAGTATGCAGCATACTTAAAATACTCTGATGAGAAACTTTTAATAAATAAGCACTAAAAGAAATGAATGGCCAGGTGCAGTGGCTCATGTGTGTAAGTCTAGCACTTTGGGAGGTTGAGGCAGGCAAACCTGCAGTCAGGAGTTTGAGAACAACCTGGGCAACATGGTGAAACCCCGTCTTTAGTGAAAATACAAAAAAATTACCTGGGTGTGGTGGTGGGCACCCATAATCACAGCTACTTGGGAGGTTGAGGCAGAAGAAACACTTGAACTTGGGAGGTGGAAGGTTAGCCTGGGCCATAACAGTAAAATTCCAACTCAAAAAAAAAAAAGTGATAACTTTTATGTTTTAAATTTATTTGTACACAAAATAAAATGGCTATAATACAACTTTAGAAGCAAAGAATAGTCTTACATTGATAAATCTGAAAATATATGTATTTTATAAAATATAGTTAGAGCCTCTGATATATTAAAGAAACATTTAGCAACAAATTATGTTATCATTTAGATATACGCGGAAGGTGGTAGGGGAAAATCCTTTTTTTTTTTTTTTGCCTTCAGCAAATTTAAATTTATAAGTATTTCAGTAAACTAGGAGTGACTACTAATTATCTAAATTACTTTAGGCATAACATGTAAATTCTGGCACAGTGTCCTAAATGTCTGAACCTAAAATTACATGTAAGTTTAAAATAGAAAATAAAAATGTATAGCGAGAGGAACATCAGTAAAATAAAAAAAAATTTAAGGTGTTCTATTTGCTTATCCTTCACAGCAAGAAAATGTCTTATCCATTTCGTAAATGAACAGCTTATGAGAGAGCGAAGCATCACGGCTCAAATCTGTGACAATTACATGGTACATTGAGGTTGGATAATTGCTTCAGGCCAGGATTTCAAGACCAGCCTGGGTTATAAAGCAAGATCTTGTCTCCAAAATAAATGCTTTTAAGGGAGCTTTGAGATTTAGGGAGGGAGTTGTGAAACTCCACTGAAGCCCAAGATTGAGAAGTATTCCTTTTCAGAGGGCAGGTCCTCATTCACGTGGGAAACTACAGGACCCCTGGTCTTGGCTACAGATCAAGAAATGGCCCAACCAACTTGGTCCCACAGAGAATTCTGAAGTTACTCTGAAACCATCCCAAACTCCTCCCAGTTACAGTTTGGGAGAGGCCCTGCCCTTCCAGAGACCTGGAGGAAGACTCCCATTTGTAGCCATACAGGCAGGACCACAGATCTTGGTCTTTAGTGTGGTCCCTGAAGCAGTTCAATGACTCAGTCCAGCTCCATGGGTAACGGTCCATGGCCAGTTCTGCCTACATAGAAACTCACACAGTGACCTGTGGAAATTTTCTCTGGCACTCAGGGAAAGCCATACTCATTCACATCCTGGTATAAGGGCCATTTTATATGGAACTGACTGTAGAAACCTGTCCTAATGTCTGCTCCATAGATAAAAGTCCCAAAGGATATTTAATCTATCAAAAAAAATTGAAAATTACAACTACCTAAGCCCCTTGTAACAAGCCAACTAAACGTGGACCCTAGTGCAGACCCAGAAGCCTTGTGATCAAGTCACAACCCCACTCCACTACAAACCCGGGAGGCATTTCAGAACCCTGGGAACCCAATAAGATCTTTACTTCCTGAAATCAGTTTATGAAAACTTGAGGAGTTGTTTGCTTTTTCAAATTCACAGACACCAATATAAAACTATACTGTGCCCATTGTCAGTGCTTCTATTTTAACACAGCACTGAAAGTGTGTGGCAGAATAATAAATAAAAAACATTTTTAAAAAGCCATTGAAATTGAAGACAAGTAAGTAAAAGTTGCTGTTTGTGGAATAATCTTATACATAAAAAAACTATAGATAGTTGGGTGTGGTGGCGCAAGCTTGTAATCCCAGCACTTTGGGAGGCCGAGGTGGGCAGCTCATGAGGTCAAGAGATGGAGACAATCCCGGCCTACATGGTGAAACTCCATCTGTATTAAAAATACAAAAATTAGGCCGGGCACGGTGGCTCACGCCTGTAATCTTGGCACTTTGGGAGGCCGAGGTGGGTGGATCACCTGAGGGCAGGAGTTCAAGACCAGCCTGGCCATCATGGAGAAACCTCATCTTTATAAAAAAATGAAAAATAAATAAATAAATAAATAAAAATATAAAAATTAGCTGGGCATGGTGGCGCACATCTGTAGTCTCAGCTACTAGCAAAGCTGAGGCAGGAGAATTGCTAGAACCCTGGAGACAGAGGTTACAGTGAGCAAGATCCCACTATTGCATTCCATCTGCTGATAGAGTGAGATTCCATCTCAAAAAAAAAAAGAAAGAAAAAAAAAAATAAGACAGTACATTGAAATTTGCCTAAACTAATAAATACACTCAGTTAATTAAAAATATATAAAATTAACATAAAAGTACAAGCTAGAGGCCGGGCATGGTGGATCACACCTGTAATCCTAGCACTTTGAGAGGCCGAGGTGGGTGGATCACCTGAGGTCAGGAGTTCAAGACCAGCCTGGCCATCATGGCGAAACCCCATCTTAAAAAAAAAAGAAAAAAAAAAGTACAAGTTAGGCTGGGTGCGGTGGCTCACGCCTGTAATCCAAGCACTTTGGAGGCCAAGGTGGGCGGATCACCTGAGGTCAGGAGTTCAAGACCAGCCTGACCAACATGGTGAAACCCCGTCTTAAAAAAAAAAAAAAAGTGCAAGTTATTCTTTCATACACTTAAAACAAGCCCAGGCTGGAGTGCAACGGCACAATCTCAGCTCACTGCAACCTCTGCCTCCCAAGTTCAAGTGATTCTCCTGCTTTAGACTCCTGACTAGTAGCTGGAATTACAGGTGCCCACCACCACACCTGGCTAAATTTTTACATTTTCAGTAGAGACTTTATAGGCCAGACTGGTCTTGAACTCCTGAACTCAAGTGATCCACCTGCCTTGGCCTCCAAAATTCTGGGATTACAGAATTTTGGCCTGAGCCACCATGTCAGCCAAGAAAACAATCCTTTTTAAAATAGAATTAAAGCTGAGTGTGGTAGCTCTTGCCTGTAATTCTAGCAGTTTAGGAGTCCGAGGCGGAGGTATCACGAGGTCAGGAGTTCAAGACCAGCCTGGCCAACATACTGAAACCGCATCTCTATTAAAAATACAAAAAAAAAAAAAAAATTAGCTGGGCGTGGTGATGGGTGCCTGTAGTCCCAGCTACTTGGGAGGGTGATGCAGGAGAATAGCTTGAACCTGGGAGGCAGAGGTTGCAGTGAGCTGAGATCATGCCACTGCACTCCAGCCTGGGCAATACAGCGAGACTCTGTCTCAAAAATAAATACATAAATAACAATAAAATAGAATGAATTTAACCAAAGAAGTGAAAAATCTTTACAATGAAAGATATAAATCAATAAAAGAGGTCGAGTGCGGTGGTTCACACCTGTAATCCCATCACTTTGGGAAATTGAGGCATCAGGAGTGGGCTGCATCCCACACTGCACAAGTGTTCAAAGATGTAAGAGGGAAAGGTGGGGGATGAAGTAAAACACAGACAGAGAAAAAAGCAGGTCCAGGCAATCCAGGAAAGTGAAAGTATCAGTTTCCCCAGCACTGTCCTGCTTCAAAGTACCTTATTTTATATGTTCACAAAGCACATAGCAGGGGGAGGATGCAGTTACCCAGAACAGCAGCCTGTGGTTATCATTCTCACACTTCAGTTAACATAACTCAGCTATCAACTATCTTGCAGCAAGGTCAGAGAAAGCTGGTTATCTTTCACTAGGTCTGCCTGCTTTTCTCTGAGACATACACATTCCCCTATTATCATTTCCTTCTCTTGGAATTCACCCAAAGTTCACAGCAGCCTTGCTGCTGACCCCCTCCCCCAAGAGGGAGTGGGCTACTCTGGCTCTCTACAGAGGTGGGGGTTTCATCTGAAGTCAGGAGTTCAAGAACAACCTGGCCTACATAGTGAAACCCTGTCTCTACTAAAAACACAAAAGAGAGGTAGGGAAAATAAAATAAAATAAATAAAATAAAAATACAAAAAATTAGCTGGGAATGGTGGCGGGTGCCTGTAATCCCAGTTACCCAGGAGGCTGAGACAGGAGAATTGCTTGAACCTGGGAGGCGGAGGTTGCAGTGAGCCAAAATTGTGCCACTGCACTCCAGCCTGGGCGAGAAGAGAAAATTCTGCCTCAAAAAAAAAAAAAATAATAATAAAAGAAATTAGAGAAGAAACAAATTTTAAAACATTTCATAATTATGGATTAAAGAATAAATATTGTTAAAGGACCATGTTCTCTATTTTTTCTTTTTTTTTTTTTTTGACTATGTTCTTTAAAGTAACCTATATATTCAAAAAACTTCCTATCAAAATTCCAGTGGCATTTTTTATTATTATAATGAAAACTACAATTCTAAAATTTACAAGAAACTACAATAAACTTCAAATAACCAAAGCAATCTTGAAGGGGGGGAAATGTAAAGAAACATCATACTTTTTATATATATATATATATATATATATTTTTGAGATGGAGTCTTGTTCTGTCACCAGGCTGGATTGCAATGGCACACTCTCAGCTCACTGCGACCTACGCCTTTCGGGTTCAAGCGACTCTCCTGCCTCTCCTGCCTCAGCTTCCCAAGTAGCTGGGGCTACAGGTGTGTACCACCACGCCCAGCTAATGTTTCGTATTTTTAGTAGAGACAAGGTTTCACCATGTTGGCCAGCATGGTCTCGATCTCATGACCTCATGATCCACGTGCCTTGGCCTCTCAAAGTGCTGGGATTAGAGGTGTGAGCCGCCGTGCCTGGCCATACTTTATAATTTCAAACTATATTTCAAGAATATAGTAACAAAAACAGGATGGAATGTGCAGAAAATTAACATAAAAACCCATGGAGGCCGGGCATGGTGGGTCATGTCTCTAATTCTAGCATTGGGAGGCCGAGGTGAATGGATCACCTGAGGTCAGGAGTTTGAGACGGACCTGACCAACATGGAGAAACCCCATCTATTAAAAAGTAGCTATAATTCTAGCTACTTGGGAGACTCAGGCAAGATAATTGCTTGAACCTGGGAGGCAAAAGTTAAGGTGAGCTGAGATTGCAGCAATGCCCTCCAGTCTGGGTGACAGAGCCAGACTCCATCGCAAAAACAAAACAAAACAAAACAAAAAACAATAGAACAGAGACCACTACTTGCATATGTTTTAGACATGATGCAAAAAGAGAACTAAAAAAGTAATTTAACATAAAGTTTCTCAAAATCTTGCAGATATCTGTGTGATACCCCAAAACAATGAAAAAGCAGTCAGATTGTGCAGTCTCTTATATGCCATGAAGACGACTTTGGCTCTCATTGTAAATGTGAAGGAAGATCAATGAAGAGAAAGTAGACTCCTTCAAAAATCTGAAAGCATAAGAGAGAAGATGGCCCTATGTGAGAACAACAACACAACAAGCAAACAAACACCTCAGGCTTTCCAGAAACTGTTTGTTTTGGAACACAGCTTCCCAAATCACATTGTAGGGACTGGGTTTTTTGTTTTGTTTTGTTTTTAATCTTCCAACCTTTCAACTATGTCAACTGTTTTATTTACTCTCACCTACCTGGGGCTTTGGCTACCATGCTGTGTCCCTTCATATTCCAGGGATCTTTTCCTTGCTGCAGACAGGTGATCAGATCTGCCTTAGAGACAGCAATACCAGCTTTATTAAAAATAAATAACATGAATCTTGCTCATATTCTCTAATTACCAACCTATTACCATGCTTAGTAAAAAGGATGTCATAGAATATTCTAGAAAAGTAATTTCAAAATGCTATTTAATAAAGAAAGTTCTTAACATTTAGAAAATATTTTAAATTTGTAAGTCCTTTACTACTCTTTACTCAGGTGAAAAATTAGTGGTGGCAAATAGATTTTAATGTAGGGACAACATTCCCTGCAACACGCATGATAAAAAAGAAGAAAAAAATAAAATAAAAATTATAAAAAAAAAACATAGGGACAACAATATTTTATTCCACTAAATTTCTGAAATTACCACTACTCTAGAGTGAGGGATAAAGACCAGCTCAGGAGTGTGAAAGGTTTAGGCCAAAATAAAACATCTTGAAGAATTTTTTTCCTACATGGACAATTCCTCAAGATTTCTTGAAAACAAATCAGAGACTCACTTATGAAAGCATAAATTACCAAAAATTATTCATAAAAATAGAGCAATGAAACCTTTAGGGTATATAAGGAATTGTGTATTAAAGTTATTCTTAGCTGGGCACGGTGGCTCATGCCTGTAATCCCAGCACTTTTGGAGGCCGAGGTGGGTGGATCATGACGTCAGGAGTTCAAGACCAGCCTGGCCAAGATGGCGAAACCTCGTCTCTACTAAAAATACAAAAATTAGCCGGGCAAGGTGGTAGTTGCCTGTAATCCCAGCTACTCGGGAGGCTGAGGCAGGAGAATCACTTGAACCCGGGAGGCAGAGTTTGTAGTGAGCTGAGATCACGCCACTGCACTCTAGCCTGGGTGACAGAGCAAGATTTTGTCTCAAAAAAAAAAAATTATTCTCACCCAAGAAGGCCAGGTTTCTGTAGTTGTCTAACATCACTTTGAGCAATGTCCAGGCATTGCCACTCCTCCAGAGAGAATTCTATGGCCACATCCCTGAATCTCAATGGCCTCTGAAACACACACACACACACACACACACACACACACATATGCACACACACATACATATTTACAAGTGTCTATGGACAGAATTTATTATTTAAGTTAAGGTTAAATGAGAGAGTAGAGAAAATTGGTTCTGCCTTATAGGAATGACTAAAATTTTCCAATAATTTTTAACACAGAAATATTCTCTACTGTGTTCTCTAACTCTGAGAAAAGAGAATGGTAAAAGATCAACAACACCAGTATATATATGATACTTTTATGAATAATAAAGTATAAAATGGAAGGCATAACACAAACATGTACATTTTTAGTGCTATATTTGCATCACAAAGAATGGGTTGTGCATATGTTTCAAACAAAAAAGACATGTTGAGTTAAAAGGCATTTCTTAAGTCCAGACGAGGTGGCTCATTCCTGTAATCCTAGCACTTTGGGGGCCGAGGTGGGCAGATCATGAGATCAGGAGTTTGAGTCCAGCCTGGCCAGCATGGTGAAACCCTGTTGTTGTACTGAACCGAGCGTAGAAAGTTAACACCAAGACAAAAGTAGGCCAAATTGCAGGGCCTTTATTGCCGGCGACCACGGAGGACTCACGTCTCTCCAACCCGTGGCCCCGGAGGGAGGGTGTCAATACCTTTTATACCTTTCTCCCGGGTAAGGGTATGTGGCAGGGGTGGGGGGTGAGGAGCCTTAGACATTCCGAGGGCTAGTGAATTCTGCAAATCACTTTCTGGGCAGAGATGAGGGTGAGGGGCGGGGGTGAGGGTGAAGGGGTTCAAACATTTAGGGGATTCCGTAAATCATCTCCTGGGCAGAAAGGAGAGTGTGGGTCTCTGGACATTCCCAGGGCCAGAGGCCACATTGTGGATATATTGTCACTTCGACTGTTACTTCAGTGGCTTACAGAAGTCAAGATAAGTCTTAGTTTGCAAATCATCTGGGTTGTAGTAGAAATAACAGATCTTAGTTATTTATTATAGGGCGCAGGGGCCATGATGGAATTAGCTTGGACTGTTTATTCTAGTCACTACCGGTAAGTAAAGGCTAGTAATTTTGGCAGTTACTGATAAGGAAGGCATGCAGCCTTTGCAGAGAAAGGCTAGCAGTTTTATTTACAGAAGCCAAGGCCAGCAGTTATTGTGAGGAGAATGGGGCAGCCGTTACAACTTATTTTAAAACACAGCTTTGTCTTTTATAAAATAGTGTTGTTCAGGTTCTAACTT
>CAUYLG010006466.1:0-20753 GCA_963573385.1 Cacajao melanocephalus | reverse complement strand
TAGAGATGGGGTTTCATCATGTTGGTCAGGCTGGTCTCAAACTCCTGACCTCGTGATCCTCCTGCTTTGACCTCCCAAAGTGCTGGGACTACAGGCATGAGTCACCAAGCCCAGCCACTCATAATCTTAAAACAAGACTCTTATTAACTCACAGTTCTGTAGTTAAGAAGTATGACATGACTGGTTCCCTGCTCGGGGTATCACAAGGATTAAATCAATGTGTTGGCTGAACTGAGTTTTCTTTTAGAAGCTCTCAGAAAAAAAATGCTTTCAAGATACTTGTTAGCACAATTCAGTTTCTTGTGATCGTAGGACTGAGGTCCCTCTTCCTTGCTGGCTATGAGCCAGGCATCTCCCAACATCTAGTGACTGAGCATGTGGCACTTTCCATCTTCAAGCCAGCAATGGCATAACAAATTCATCTGGCCTGTCAAATATCTGATTTTCTCTTCTGCGGCTGCCAGAGAAAATTCTCTTCTTTTAAAAGACTCATGTGATTAGTCCTGGCCCACCCAGGTGATCTCCCTACTTTAAGATTTGTTGCAACTGTGCAATGTAACATAATCTAATCACAGGAGTAAATTCCACTAAATTTGCAGTCCTGGGGATTATGCATGGGATTGCTCAGGGGATAGGAAATTTTAGGAGCCATTTTAGATTGTAATTCAGGTAAAGATGTTTTGGACCAGGCATTTGTAGTCAGCACAGAAAGATGTGGATAGATTTGAGAGATATGTGAAAGTATAACTGATGAGATTTTATGACTGATTTGATCTGGGTTTAGACAAGAGGTCAAAGATGATGCCCAGATTTATGGCTTGAGAAACTTGATGAGTCTTGGTACCCCGTGAGAGCAACCTCTCTTTTAAAAGGATTCTCGGAATAAATCTTCCACTTTTCTTTTACCAGCTTCTAGCTCTCTTTTTCTTTACTCTTCAACATGTGAGAGTGATATATTGCAAATGAAATTTTTATTGTCAAAGAAGTATACTAAAACAAATATGTATTTATGTAAAGTTTTTTTTAAGAGAATATGCAAATAGGAATGACTTCCTGAATGGTCCAGCTCTTACACTGTCCTCCCCATGACCTAGAACAATGCTTGACATGCAGTAAATGCTCAATCTCTATTTGTGGAGTGAATAAATAAATGAGTGATTGCTAATAAGAACAAATGTTAACAAAACCTCTGTGGAGAGTGAACCAAGGTGACATCATGAGTGACTTTCTGATGGAATCTCAGGTGTGATTTCATGGGAGAAACTGTTCTCCCAACCCTGTCCTCCTGACTGACTTCTGTTTTCTCTCAGTGTGTGTGCTGGAGGCCTGAGATCCTGGGAGCCAGGCAGTGGGAGAACCCCTTCTGGGTATCCCTTCATTGTTCTGCTGACCAGCTCCAGGCCAAGCAAGGCAGTTTCCCAGAAACAGAGCTTGGCAGGCCACCAGAGGAAGGTCATTGAATCTTGCCTTGGCACCTGGTTAGATAGGGTTGGGAAGCTTGCAAGGCATTCCTCTGTAGGCATCACTCTTTTCCAACTGACAGGTGCATTTTAAGATGATGTCTCTTCCTCAACTGTGAAAGTAAAGGTGCTTAGTTGGCACAGCTTCCATGTATAATACAGAACCAAAGTAAAGGGAAGGAAGCCGTGTGTTACATCCAGATGCCTGGAAATGAGATTACAGGTATGGCTTAGTTCACAGGGTATGCAGTGGTAGCAGCTTGAGCAAAGCTTCCTGCATTCTCTGAAATAAAAGTCTACTAACAAGGAAACAAAACCCTGTAGTTTTAAGATCTTAAAAACAAAGAGAAGAAGCAGCTTTAATTAAACCCATATCATAATCATCAGGACTTTAAAATCATTGCTTTTCTCATCCAGAGGTTTATTCTAATTAAGGGGAAATAATTTTGCTATAGGTCCTGGGTGCCAGACAGGAGCAGTTTTTCCATTGTCCTATTACATAGCATCTTTAATAGGTTCGTTTATGTTCCACTGCCACCACCAACTTTCCCACAGGGAATTTTTGGGAACATTGTATTCTAGCACAATGTATGTTCCTTTATTCTAAACAAGTGTCTAGAATGATTCAACATCAGGAATGAAAATATGTAGCAAAAACATTTGCAACAATACAAACCAAGATAATTGTGCTCCAAGGGTTAGTCATCTGCAGTTTATTTCCCCAACTGTGAATATTCCTGCTTTTCCTGCTGGCTCCTTGATGAGGGAGAATCCTTTAATCCTTCTCTTTTAAATATAATTCTTTCTTTGGTTTGTTTTCTCTTGCCTGAGTTTCCTACTTTAAACTTTACATCCAAGATGTTATACATCATTATCTGGAAAATACAAGAATCTATGTTCTTGAGCAGTGTGGCCAATTCCTGGTGTGTGGTGTCACATATTTTCTCCTAGTTATTCAAACATGAATCCAGGGGCTTCTGTAAAGGGATTTTGCAAATGATATTATGATCCCAAATTAGTTGGCCTTAAAACATGGCTATCATCTGAGTGGGCCTGATGTAAACACATGAGTTGCTGAAAAGCAGAGTCTTCTCTGGCTGGTCATAGATGAGGAAGTCAGAGAGGACACACTAGCTGGGCTGGAAGAAGCCACAAACACCTCTGCCCTCAACAGCCAAGAGGGACCATGAGGCAAGGAATAAGGGAGCCAGCAAGGAAACCAGGTCTCGATCCTACAACTACAAGAAAATAACATTTTACCACAATGAATGCACTTAGAAGAGAACCCTGATCTTAGCAAGAGAACCACAGACCCAACCAGCACTTTGATTTCAGTTGAGTATAATGCTAAGCCAAGAATCCAGCCGTGCTGCATTGGATTTCTGACCTACAAAAACTGTAAGATAATAAATGTGTGCTGCTTTAAGCTGCTAAAGTTATGGTAATTTGTTACCCAAGAATAGACAATTCACAGTAGCAGCTAAAAATCCACATATTTAAACATGAAGCAAGGAAGAGGAATATACTGATACACCAGCTTGAAGAAAAATGAGTGGAATATCAGTATTTACTACTAAAAACATAGCTCAAGGCTACTTCTGCCACATAAGACCAGTGTTCTTCTATTCACCTGACTGGTGAGAAATGAATCTAGTGGAGCATATTCATTCACTTATAGAATACTGATTCACAGCCTACTAGTTATATGACACTCACTTGGATTACTTTTGTGGTGATAGAGAAACATGCAGGTAAAAAGGTAACTAAATTTTTTGGTTCACAAGAAATTCAAAAAGAGATTTAGAGACATTGACATAGATATGTGTTCTAACTTAACATATCTGAATGAAGGATACTTTTAAAATATTTCAATTATTAGAAAAAGAATATTTTGAGAAACTCTGACAGCCCAGATATAATTATAGACCTTTTTCTCCTCTTTTCCTTTTAAACACACTTTTAATTAAATTTTAGTTGATATAACTAACAGAAAGAAAATTCAGGCTGTAACCAATAGGACTAAAAGATGGTGCAATGTTAGTTGTGGGTGTAGGATAGAATATTCCCTTGCCTTCTTAATTTTTGTTCCTTCTATTAAACAGGAGGGATTAGATATTTCTGATTTATTTCTCCTGTTTCCTTTGTTGTTCATCAATTTAGGGCTGCATTTCATTGAAGCCAAAGTAATTTCTGAAAAAAGAGATCTGCTGACATTACAGGGTATCTGGATCATTAACCACGTCAATGCTGACCAAGGAAATAATGTTCTAGCAGAAGCAGCTATTTGTCTAAAATAAAGGCTGAGATGATGCCATTTTACACATACGTATAAGAGTTTATGAGGTATTAATTTTTGTGGAAAGTTAACAAAAACCTGGAAGCTAAAGGGAAGGATGTTGATTAGAAAGGATGATTTCAAATATTATTTGTATTTTTTATTCTTCTCCATTCCTTCTAGAATATAAAATAGCCAACTTGGTGTCCCCTAATTTTTTAGAAACATTCATTCTTTTATTTTGTTAGAGAATGTGCTAGTTATGTCATGGAGAAGGTATGGCAGGGTACAAAGATGAATAGTAAGGGGAAGAAGCGATTTGCAAAGGAGAACCCTTTTACTTAAAAAAATAGATGGGTTTTTACAAGTGTCTTTTATAGCAGGGATTGGTCAACATTCCTTTTGTGGACCAAGAGAAAATCAGAGATATTGTATCAGTACATATATAAGAAGAGAGAAAAAGAATTTCCACAACATTTAAATATCCAATAATTGAGTACATTAAGACAATGCTGGCCTATCAATGTGAAGAACATAATTCTTGGGGGCATACATTTTTAAAAATTGGGGTTATAAGTCATTGTTCCCTGTTATCAAATCGATTGCAAATATTCATCTGTAAAAACTATTAGTTCATGCTCTATAAAAAGGTAGGTTCTGGACCTCATTTAGTTCATGGGTCACAGTGGCCTCTTGTTCAGAGTCCTTTGAGAACCCCGGGAACTGATTATTCTCAGCATACATTAGGAATTGAATAGAAGAAAATAAACATGACATCAGTGACAGGAACAAGTGCTCCATATGGAAAATCATAAACAGAATAGGCAAGGGCTGTGGGGAATGAACTATGGAGATTTAACCATTATGAAATCTGAATTTAGATAATAGATACAAAAGAAATCGTCTAAAAACATATATAGTCTGTACTATATTCAGACAATATTCATTTTTTTCTAAATGATAGCTTTATAAGAGCCAGTTTTTGGTTTTTTTTCCCTCCTTTATGTAGTTTTAAAACTTAGTTTTGTTAGTATACGCAATAAATTTTAAATGAGGTATGGACCTAAAAGTAAGCAATCTATTTTCAGTTAAGATTCACTGATTTCTATGAAGTAAATACTATAATGAGTTTCTGCTATGGTTT
This sequence comes from Cacajao melanocephalus, assembly GCA_963573385.1. Taxonomy (NCBI): domain Eukaryota; kingdom Metazoa; phylum Chordata; class Mammalia; order Primates; family Pitheciidae; genus Cacajao; species Cacajao melanocephalus. The sequence continues at coordinate 15,874 of CAUYLG010006466.1, read as the reverse complement.
AAATGTTTGTATTTGTGTCTTATGTTGAAACTTAATCCCTTAATATGATGGTGTTACGAGACGGGGCCTTTTAGCCCCACCTCATAATAACACCAAGCCCTTACTTGATTAGGACTTGAGGGCAGAGCTTTCATGATGAGGATTAGTGCCCTTATAAAAGAGGCCCCAGGCTGGGCGCAGTGGCTCACACCTGTAATCCCAGCACTTCGGGAGGCTGAGGCAGGCAGATCACCTGAGGTCAGGAGTTGGAGACCAGCCAACATAGTGAAACCCCATCTCTACTAAAAATACAAAATTAGCTGGGTGTGGTGGTGCATGCCTGTAATCCCAGCTACAGGGGGCGGCGGGGGGAGGGGGCAGGGTGCGGTGGTGTTGTGGTTAAGGCAGGAGAATCGCTTGAACCCAGGAGGTGGAGGTTACAGTGAGCTGAGATCGCACCATTGCACCCAGCCTGGGCAACAAGAGAGAAACTCAGTCTCAAAAAAAAAAAAAAAGCTTCAGAGGGCTACCTTGCTTTGCTTCTTCCACTATGGGATGGCACAGTGAGAAGGGGCCACCTGTGAACCAGAAGGCTGCCCTCACTAGATACCAAATCTGTCAGCGCCTTGATTTTGAATTTTCTAGCCTCCAGAACTATGAGAAATAAATGTTGTTTATAAGCTACTCAGTTTACAGTATTTTTGTTAGAGCTGCCCAAACATAAGACACTTTCCAATAAAGCAATGCACTTACAAATATGCTACCTACATTTTGTTTCTTACTTCTTTCATTGTAGAATAAAACTCCATTATAAGGTATCATAATTTATTGTGGGTTAGCTTTACTGCAGACTAAAATTACTTTCCTCTAATCAGGAAATATATTCAATGTTGACTAATGTTATGTCATGTAAACATTGCTGCTTCTGGTTGGTTAACTTTCTAGAAGGAACGTTTCAACTTTGATTAAGGTAAGCCAAGATCAATTATGTAAGCATTTTACAAATACCTCTGAACATCACAACTGCTGTATTTATTGTTAGAAAGGAAAACTCCGCAAAGATATATAGGACTTGCATTTAATCCTTCTGCTCAGAATAGAAACAATTTTAAGAGCAGCTTAATTTAGCAGAGCATTCAAAATATGCTTGTTGTTCTTTATTGAGCCTTAACTTTGTCTAACTTTTGTAGAATGTAATATCTCTTCTCATCATGAAATGCATGAATTTTATAAGGTAGACTGTAAAGTAAATAAGACTTTCCTGATACCTCCTTCTCTAGGAAAGTCCTATCAGTGACCCTCACCCACAACAAGTCAGGGCACATATTTCCTGAAGCTCCCACATATCATGTACATATTTCTACCATTATCTTTCTACACGGTGTTATAAATCTGCTTAAAAGCCCACCTGCTCAATTAGATTTTGAGCAACTTGAAGGCAGGGATTGCATGTCATTCATTATCACACTATCCTTCGTACCTAGCACGATGTCAAACATATAGCAGGAGCTCATTATACACTTACTATTAAGAGGTCAATGAATGGACACACTGAAGGGCCACTGGACAGGTATAAGCTTCTATTTTCACCCAAGGATGGATTAGCATTCTCACTTCTTCCCTACTGTTTTCCAAGAAATTCCAAGACAATTCTGGATGCAGGATAAGGATGTGGACCAGAAAATAACAGAAAGAGGAAAAGAAAATGCCCCAAAATGAGAAAGGGACTCTTTCAGAGAGGAGGAGGCATGGGATAAGGCCTGTGGACCACAACTGGGGACAATACAGTATGTGCACCTTAATGTTGACTGCAGTGTTGCCAAGTCCCTGAGTCCCTGAGTCCCTGAGTCCTTCCCTTCCCTTCCCTTCTTTTCCTTTTTTTCCTTTTTTTCTGTGTTCCTTCTTACCATTTTGTAGTCTTTTATTGGAAATCCCTAGTTCTCCTGAAAGGAGCCTAAGAAAGGCTCTTGTTGGCAAAGCTTTAAGGAGGACAGAGTTCCTACCCCTATCTTCTGCCTTCCCCTCCAATTTTGAGGCCATTGTAGTGGTAACACATGATAAGAGAGTGGGACAATTGAATCCCTTTTAATTGCTGAAAACACAGAGATTCTTCTTTTTGTTTTTAATATGGGTGATGGGTTTGAGGGGGAAGAGGAAACTTCTGTGGAAACATTTTCCTTGGCCCCTAATGCCAGGACTGGAAGTGGCTTTTATTGACTCATTAGGACTATAAATACAGCAACAAATTGTTTCAACATCTGTAATACTTTTCTCACTACTCATTTTAGATTTGTTTAGCTTCCTGTGAGGAGTCAAAACATATATGTGATGTGTGACCAATGCTATGGTTTGAATGTTTGTCCCTTCTGAAACTCATGTTGAAACTTAATCCCCAATGAGGCAGTGTTGAGAGGTGGGACTTTTAAGAGGTGATTGGGTCATGAGGGCTCTGCCTTCATGAATGGATTAATCTACTCATGGATTAATAGGTAATCACAGGAGTGAGGCTGATGGCCTTATAAGAAGGGGAAGAGAGACCTGAGTTGGCATGCTCAGCCTCCTCGCTATGTGTGCCCTGCACATCTTGAGACTGCAGAGAGCCCCACTGGTAAGAAGATTCTCACCAGAGGCAGCCCCTTGACCTTGGACTTCTGAGCCACCATAACTGTAAAAAGAAATAAATTCCTTTTCTTTATAAATTACAAAAGTTTCAAGCATTCTGTTAAAAGCAACAGAAAATGAAAAACTAGGACAACCAAATTATGTTTTTCTTCCATCCCTTCCTTCCCCAAACTTCAGCCCCATTTTTAGCCATTGGCACTGGAGAATAAGATGTAGATGAGAAACTTGAGGAACAGATGCATACTTTGCATCCTCACAGTCGTGATTAGCTGTAAGCCTAGAAGGCTGGGGCTGAGGTGATCCACCCAGGGCCCTGGGAAACATCTACTAGAGATTCTGAGAGGGCAGACATGTGGAGATGCCTGGTTTCTACATTTACCATGAGTCTAATTACCATGCCAGTTATTGTAGGACTATGTGTATGTATCAGGAGAACATTACAGTTTTCATTTAGAAAACTTCATCCAATATGAATTTAAAAAATGAGAGACTATTATTTTTTATAGCAGTCATTTTTTAAAAAGAATAAGTTCTTATGCATGAACTATGAATTGATATTTTTTTTTCCCAAGAGAAAATGGATGTGGTAATACAATGGAAGTGTTGACGCAGCAGATAATAAACCTGCTAATTGTGACTAGTGATCTAGCTTATTGCTTACATTTTTAAATTTGGAGAGAAACAGAAGCAAGTTCTTTTGTTTTCTTAAGTATTGTCTCTTTTCTTATTTTTGTCTGATGTATACAAATGTAGTTAAAACTCTGACACAAAGGGCTAATTTTGTTCTTTCAGAAAAAAACTTATAATGTTTTCCAAAAGCTTTAAAATATTTTCCTGTCCTTGTGAAAGAAAATACAAATATAAGAGGGATTTAATGTTTGATATTTATAAACTTCTTGGAAACCATTCTGATGGTACTGCATTTATGAAACCAAGGTTGGAGAAAAGAAGAAAAACATCCATCTAGATTTAAACCATTTCAAGGTAAGGATTATATTGTATATGTATCCAGAGGTTCATCCTTTTAGTATGAACTGAATAGTTCATATGCTTTAGTATTTATGCATAATTCAGATTTCAAGACAGGCTACTTAGGAGCCATCTCTACCATGTGTGCATCATCATACCCCTTTTATTGTTGTATAAACATATTTTTATCAATATTTGTAAGAGAATCTAATTTAATAAACTTAGTACCAAATGTAAACTATAGGATTCATGAAGGTAATTAGTCCAAACAACTGGCATACTTACAATTGCATTTCTTCTGAACAAACCTAAGCTTGCATGCTGTTCTGTAGGTGGAGAGTCGGATGCGATCCAGATCTTGAGCCCCTAGTGCAGGGGAAAAAGGACACATATGGTATGCCATGTGTGCGGAAAGGAATTAACAATGTTTATGAATAAAACAACTGCAGATATAATCCTTATACCTAATATTATTTTTATTAGAATATAAATATAACTTTAAGACTTGAACAGGTCTGTCCTATTCAAGGACAGGTTCCTCAGGTTCCAGGGAAAAAAAGTACATGTAATCAACACTGGAGGTCAGGTTGTCAACCATATTCATGGATCAAGAAACACAATGTCATCTCTGTTGTGCCCATCACTTCTGAGAACAATCTGCTCAAGCTAGGACCTACAGTGAAACAGCTAGATGATACAGATACTATCATCAAATAATCATTTAAAGTGCACTGCTATTGGTCATTAGAACTTGGCTGTTAGGTGACCATGTACTGACTGTTGTACATCTTCTCTGTATGACTTTAGGCCAACTGCTTTTCAAGCTTCAATTTTCTCACTTGGAAGATGGGGATGATGATAATAATAGTGCTTATTTCACAGGACTGTTGCAAGGATAAATGAGTGAATATATCTAAGGCACTTAAACGCTGTCTGGCACACAGTAAGTGCTGCGTAAGTATTCATTTTTAATACTGATAACTTTCTTGTGATCCTTCCTGTCAATATCAGAGGAAGAGATGCCTTTCTAAAACAACCTCTACCCTTTGTTTATTGTGGCTTCCAGTTCCTTCCTAACTTAGAGGGAACACGTTCTCTATATTCTTAAACTACTTTCCTTATTCCACTCTTCTACTTAGGAGTCTAGCATGGCTCCTGATGCCCAGAACATCATGTCTAAAAGCTCCACTCAGAATCCAAGCTCATCTTCTGGTTCTTTCCACCTTACCTACTTAACGACATTGCCCACTACTTTCTACCACAGAATCTTGCCTAGGCTCGGGTAACTCTCATCTCAATATCCTACAGATGGGCTGCTTGTTACATCAATACCTGAGCTCCTAGTATTCCTCCCACCTTTCTTTGAATGAGTTAATCTCTAGACTGTGAATAGAACACATTGGACTTTCAATAAATGTCTGCTTATCTCCACTTCCACATATTTGGCTTTTTAAAGTCCATGTTTATGTTTATAACAGATATAAAGGTATGTATTCATTTTTTATCTTTACCAGTCATACACTAATAAAATGTGCTATGTGAATCCTTTAGAGTAAAACAGAATAACAAGTAAATGAACTATCCTGGAAGCAATTATATTAGAAGGCCAATTAAGTGTTTTCCAGTGAAACTCAGGATGAATTAGCAAGTATCCCACACTAGGGCATTTCGCATTTCCTCAGCTCAAACTGTTATCTTCAGATTTACTTAAAGTGTTGCCCATAGTCCTATAGCTTTGTGGTTTTATAAATCAAATCATCAAATGGTCGCTCTTAATAAAGCTTATTATTTAACAAACAGGCTTATTGACACTGAGCACTTGAAGGATCAAAGAGATGGGGAACTACTCTTACCCAATGCAGGAATTCCCTTAGAAATGTTCTCAAGAGATGAACGCTTAGCCAATGGCCATCTAGGATTATTTCCAATGATAGAGAAGACTATTACTTGTGAAAATAAATGAACTTTAAAGTCAGTAAACTTCAATTCTGTCAATTCCCAGTTGGGTGAGTTTCACCAAGTTTTTCCTTGGCATCTCAATTTCCTCATGGATAAAATGAGATAACAATATCAACTTTACTAGCTGGTAATAGGTAGATATAAAGTCTTGACTTCTGCACTGGGAACATAATGACCACTTAGCAGTAAATAGGCCATCTTAAGGGCTTCATGTGCCATTTCTGAACAACAATATGTGATAGAAATTTCTTTTTTATATTTGAGCTGTGATTTGCCTCCCTGTAACTTCAACCTATTTGATCTAGTTTCCCCTGGAGTCACATACTCTTTTTTCCCTGCCACTTGAGAATTCATTTCTCAAATATGCAAAACAGCTACATTATCATTATCAGCATCTTCATTACCAGCTGAAAATTATGTACAAAAGTCCCTGTTATCATGGACTTTAAAATTTAGCTGGGGAGGTAGCTTCTCCTTGACTTTCTTAGGGTAACAAATGTTCAACTCCGCAGCCATTTCAGGTATAGTGTTTATCTGTCTGGCACCCGGTAGGGCTTCAATTCATGGAAGTTGCTATTATTATTTTCATTATTATCAAGCATAGTTTGAGACCCTTAAACATTCTAGTCACCCTATTCTATGACTGGCTAATGTTTCTTTAAAATTAGGTGTCCAAAATTAATCCAAAGAACTATTGCTTTACCTGTACAGAATATACAGAAAGCAATTATTACTACCTTTGATAAGGACTCTTAACTAATGTGATCTTTTTTAAAAAAATAGCTAATTATGCCAGCTTTTATTAAGTTTGACATTAATTTAAAAACTGGTTTGAAAAATCATATGTGCTTCTATATAAGTCAAATCTCTATTTTCTATTTAAATGACTATTTTGGAGCTAAGGGTAGGACTTTGTATTTATCTGGTTAGTTACTTTTGAAATTTAGCTCATACTTTGAACTTTTCTGAATCTTTTAAAATTCTTATTTTGTCACTGGAACTTCAAAAATCTTTCATAATTTCATGCCCTCTGTAAATCTGAGAGACTTATGTGGGGAATGAGCTCTCCAGGATGCCTGATAACCAGAGACAGAGAGACTATCAGAAATGCCTGAATGCCAAATCTGCCTTTGCTCCCTGATGAGGATATAGTTTTATTGGTGCTAAGTTTGGCTCAGCAATCAGGAGAGTCTCAATATCTGTAAATAATCACTTAAAAGAAAACATTAGGGGCATAGGTTATTTGTGTAAGTTCTTCATGCATAATGATTTAATCTCCAGATGAAAAAAGGATTGTGATGTGGCATATAGTTAAGTTTCTCACTTTCTGTAAGACCTTAACTTCTGAGAACAGTAACCCGGGCACCTCTGCACCTTCCTCTGATTGAAGACCTGGGGGAAATATGGCAAAGATGAACTTCTCCAGGATGTGGAGATGCTGATTTGGGCCTAAAGTGCACTAAGCGCTCTCTCCTGTACTATTACTGTGTGGACTTAACTGACCCTGTGCTTTGTTCAAGAGCCAGGAAGAGGTCTGTAGATATATAAATATTGTATAAATTCTTCCTGATTGATGATGTATACCCTGAATATTAAAAGGGATGTGGTGAACAATAAAATTTAGTGTGACAGATATAGCAGCACACTACTGTGCACAGTCAATGTATGTGTTAACTGGAGGATCCATCCAGAAAGGAACCAGAAGAAGCTGGGCTGAGATATGATACATAGCCTCTTGCTCTGTTTATCTGCCTTGCCAAAATACATTTCTTGGTCAGGCGCAGTGGCTCACGCTTGTAATCTCAGCACTTTGGGAGGCCAAGGTGGGCAGATTGCCTGAGCTCAGAAGTTCGAGACCAGCCTGGGCAACACGGTGAAACCCTGTCTCTACTAAAATAAAAAAAAATTAGCTGGGCATGGCAGCGTGTGCCTGTAGTCTGAGCTACTTGGGAGGCTGAGGCAGGAGAATTCCTTAAACCCAGGAGGTGGAGGTTGCAGTGAGCCAAGATCGTGCTGCTGCACTCCAACCTGGGCAACAGAGTGAGACTCCATCTCCAATCAATCAATCAATTTCTTTTTCTCTGCCCCAACAAACCATGAACTTAACCCAGTTTTACATGTGTGGTATTTTCTTGAATGTTTATAAACCCAAAAACCTACTTTGGAATTAGTTGTGTGACTTCTGTGTCCTCATCCAAGTCATTGATTAAAACCATGGACCAAAACAAGGCCACAAACAGCTTTTCAGGATATTACTAGAAGCCTTCCTCCAAGGTGACTGACCCATTAGTTGTGCCATTAGACATGGTCATGACACTCCCTATAAATCTCCCTAACTGTATTGTGACACAGTCCACAATTGCCCAACATACACACAGTCTAAGAGCTTTTGTCAATACCTTGTGGAAATTAAGGTTAATTTTTATCAGATGGGATTTTCCTGATCCAGCAGTCTGGTAATCTTATTAAAAAGCATATTAGCTGGCTTAATTTATTTATTAAAAGGATAAAGTTTAAATAAATGAGTAAAGAAATAAAATTAGCAGAGCAATCTTTGCTCTTAGCATGTTGACATGTCTAGAATTACCATATATTTTGGCCAAGATCTAGAAGAACATCCATTTCATCATGAAACTTGTAACAAGTTCATACCCTAAACTCTAAGGAATCCATACTTTTTCTTTTTAATAAAAAAGTACAGAATTTTTCCATCACATTTTTTTCAAGGTGCTCTTCATTATTTTTCAAAATAATGGATAGTGGTTGTTTTTTGAATGATATTACTGGGATATATTTCTTTAAAGTCTGGAGATTCCACTCATTTAAGTGATTTCTTAGTTTTGCTTCACACTAATACAGTGGGGGATGGCATACATAATTAAAGGTTGAGATAAATACTATTTTCTCTACTTCTATATATATTTGAAAGTTTTCATAATGAAAAAATTAAAACAAATTTATTTAAGGCAACTTAGTGCTCTTGCACCATCTCCTCAAATCTCTTGTACCCAAGTCATAGTTGGAAGGAAGTAATAAATATGACAGCAAAGATACAGTTAAATTATGATGGTTTACACTGTTATCAGCAGCAGTTTCTCCTTTTTTTGGCCCTTTTTAAAAAGATTCTCTTTCTTCCCGTCTCCCTCTGTCCCTACTTCCCTCTCTCTCGCTCCCTTCTTTTCTTCCTTCTATCTTTCCCCACCCATTTATTTGTTCATTCAACCAATAAACCAATCAATTAACAAATCAACCAACCAGTCTTACCTAATTTTTGGTTTTAGTTTTTGCAATCTGAACATTTTCACACAATTCTTGTATGTTTTGCCTTCTATATTTTGATAGTTCATTATAAAACCTTCTATTAATATATAGTCATTTCGATTCTTAAATATTTCATTTAAAAGTTTTGCTAGCATATTTTTACAGAATGAAAATGAAGCCCATGATGAACCTGCTGCCTGGACTCTGCCATGCTTTATCATTGGTTCTCTCTCTCTCTCTCTCTCTCTCTCTCTCTCTCTGTGTGTGTGTGTGAAGGAGGGAGGGAGAGAGAGGGAGAGATACTGAGTAGAAGGTAAAGGAGGAGTTTAGGGGTAAAAAGTGATTGCTATCTTAGATAGCTAAAAGGGATAGAGTCTTCCTCATTGAGCTAAGTAAGGTACAAACAGGGAGGAATAGGTTCATTGATGGGTGAAGACAGTTTTGGGCTAAAGAGTTTGAGTTGCTTGTAAGATGTCCAAGTGGAGCTATCCAGCAGATAGTTGGATATAAGGATTAGAGCTTTAGTACATTCCAGGAATTATTAATAAGCATAGAAAATGTAGAAGTGTGCTCTACTGGGTCAAGATTGGAAATGTTTTCCCAACAGGAGACTGTGTGCACAAGTAGGGCTATTCTATATTCTAGTGACAAAATGAGGCACAAACTTGGGAACAGGAGTGTCCTCCCCACTTCTGAACAGTGCCCAGCTATTTGGCAGTTGTTCAAAGACCGCGTGGCTTTGGGAACACTAGAAGGGAGCCGCCTTGGCAGGGATGATAGATATTTTTGTGATGGGCATTATTAGTGGAGCTGACAATGAGTCCTCCTCAAGCTGCTTCATTAGCAGAAGACTTGCCAAGTCGACAAGACTGGAAGGGAAGTTTAGCTTATGTGCTGCCTTTTTGGATAAGCTGGCTTATGAGAAATGGGAGGTTGTTCTGGGGGACTCTGAACACTCAAGAGCCATAGCAATAAAGGCAAAGCCCTGAGAGAAAGACAAATTGTATATGGAGAAAACTAGTCAAGAAGAAAACTTTAAATTCTCTTGATAGTATCCTCTGATAGAGGATACTAAGAGAGAAAAAGAGAAGTAGAGGAGATAGAAAAAGCAGCAGACTGGGCTGAGTGGTGACATAGAGAGAATTTCTGGGGTGGTGATCTGTGGTGTTAATATCTGAAAGAGAGTAAGGAGCATGAGAAACGAAGAAGCAAGTGAAAACTGTCCCCGTATCCATGATAATCTATGGTAGTGGGGTCATTCATGTCATTTTTCTGAATTTTTTAGATCGGCATTCCTAAAACTCATAGTGTGCATTTCAAAATCATGCCTTAGGTTCCAATCATGCATGTGCTGACTCCAGCCAACACTCTGAAGGACAGCCTGCCTTCAAATAATTCAACAGTATTTAGGCTGGGTGCAGTGGCTCACGCGGTAATTCTAGCACTTCGGGAGGCCGAGGTGGGTGGATCACTTAAGGTCAGAAGTTTGAGACCAGCCTGACCAAACATGGTGAAACCCATGCCATCTCTACTAAAAATACAAAAATTAGCCAGGCCTAGTGGTGCACCTGTAGTCCCAGCCACTTGGGAGGCTGAGGCACGAGTATCGCTTGAACCCGGGAGACGTATGTTACAGTGAGCTGAAATTGCCCCACTGTACTCCAGCTTGGGCGACAGAGTGAAACTGTGCCTCAAAACAAAAATAAAAACAAAAGCAAAAGCCAAAAACAGTATTTGTTGAGTAATTTCATTTGCCTCCCTTTGGTTTCAGGTTCTGTTTCTGCTGAAAGGCCAGTGGCAACACTGTCATTTCACCCCAAGACCTTTCTTACCTTGATAGGCAGCCTTCCATGTTCTCAAAGAGTGTTTTCCATTCACTTCCCTTCCATTAAAACCTACCCATCCTGTGCCCATCAGCTTTTAAACAAGCAGTGATTCAGCATCTAAGGTGAATGGATTTGAAGGTACATGTCCTAGGTCTGTCCCTAAAAAGGAGTTCACAGCAGTGAGTGGTGTGGACATGTTCACAAGTAACTACCAGGTAAGGCTAAGTAAATGTGCTCTGAGACTAGAAAAACAGAAAAGAAGGACAGTTTAATTCCAAGAACAATTTATTCTGTTAAAAGTCAGTCCGATAAACTTATTCGAACTGCTAAACTTATTTGATGGCTGAAAAAGCCAAGGTGAGGATGACGTTTATATTTAACTAGAGTTTTTTTTGTTTCCAGCTTTCATCCACAGCACTAAGCAAACTGATAATTAGGGCATTATTTTGAAGATAATTTTTGGTTAAGGGAGAACTTGTTCAGAATTTCTTAAAGTAGGTGGTCACCCAATATTTTATATAAAGCTATTATTTCTGTTTTTCGGTCCATGCTTCTTTTAATTTCATTTCTTTGCTGTTTCTTCCTGCTTTTGCTGCTTATAGTAATAAGCTAAGAGTGAATGTTTAACACATATGTGCTTCAATCACCTGAATTTGCCAAACTTTTTTATCAATTGCTCTCTCTAATTAAATCACCTGAATTTGCCAAACTTTCTTATAATTGCTCTCTCTTTCTAAGGCCAAGACTTTCTCAACTTGCCTGACTTTGGACAGACATCTTCCTTGCCCTAGGCTTCTGACCTCTGTTTTCTTACAGCATTTACTTTAGAAAATTCTTCATTGTAAATGCTATGCTGCTCTGAGATGTAAATATCTTGCCAAATTTACAACCCAGGAATGTCTTTCTCAAGAACCTGAGTGCCAGCCCTTTGAAATATAATCATTGAAGGAGGTATGTATCACCTCTATCTCCAAGTCTTACCAGGAGGGTAGAAGCCTAACTTTTAAATGTGACAATTAGCAAACAGATGGCCTAATGACAATGACCAACCTCCTCCCTGAAGTTCTCCAGTATTTTCCCCCAGTGCTTAAAGAATCTCCTGAATTTTGTCCTAGGGAAGTTGAGTTCAGTCTCTCTCCCCTGGTGCAACAGTCTTGAAAAAAAGTCTTCCTTGCCTGTTTAACTCTGTCCATTACAACTTTTCTTTCACATTTGTAATTTCTAAAGTAAAGAATCTCATTGGCACTTTCTTTTGTTGTTTTTTCTTTAAATATTTCTAGATAATACTTAGATGAAGAGATTTACAAGTCTAGTCCTTTTTTTCTCCCTGTCTAGAAAGCACTGATTCCTAGAAGTTACTTTTTGAATCTTGATGTCAGTCTTCTCTAATAAGAGTTTCCTTTCCTTTCTTTGGTGTGCTGCTGATAGAGCTGGGACACTCATATATTTTTCAACCATTTAACACATTCTCAATGATATCACCTTTCTCTTTTGTATGACAGTCTACCTGTCAAAATCAATTGCTCCCTTTGAAACTAGCCAATTGTTTTATCCAACAGAATCCTACTTATTGTGGATGTGTCCTACTTAGTGCTGATAGAAACATGTTGCTCAAACTAATAAATTAATAAGGTCAGACATGTTTAGCTGTTTTTGCCAATCTTTGAGTTGGAACACCCAGGGAGGAAAGATACATATTTGGCTTGTTTATCTATTCTGACTATTAATCAAAAGAACTCATAGAACTCATAAAGCTGCAAGACATCACTGAGATGTTTCTATGAAAAGATAAAGTTATAATTTGGGAACCAAATGCATGATTTTCTTAAGTCTCTCTCACTTGAATAAAAATTTAGAGTTGTCTTATTTCTATGTCTCTAAAAATCATATTGAGCTTTCTTTGGGTTGGGCAATTTTAATTCAATAGACGTTTGTAACATATGTATTTGTCTGAGCCAGGCACTGCATCAGGAAAGCATAGGAATACTTAAACTCAAAGAAGGATTTTAAAAAATCATTAAATATGCATACTTTTATAGTTCTCTACAGTGTGCTGTCTGATACATTCTTTAGTGTTATAATGATAAGTTCAAAGATTTTCCCCAGATTTTATTTCCTTTTTATGGTAAATATTAATTTTTTCTATGGTGTCTGAGAAGACATTGCCCCATGATATACTTTTGCCTTTTTAACCTAAGAATGTGCTGTTGGAGGACACCTGTGCTGCTTTGGATTTTGTTTAGATGGACAGGCAGTCACTAGGCTCCTTGCCCTGTTGGAATTATACCTGCACAAAGGTCACAATTCCAGGCAAAGACACAGTACCACACATGGGATCTAGGAAATTGGAAGCCCTGGCTGAAAATCTCACAAACACTCTAGGCACATCTCTAAAAGTGGAAAAAGCAAGGAACACGATTGAGATTCCCCACATCAATTTTAATTTTCTTTCCACTGTTAGTTCTAATGCTATCTTGGTGCCACCAGATGATTAGGGAATAAAAAAGGAAAATATGAATCTTATTATCTGGGACTTTCCTTTTTCTGTTCTGACCCTCATTCTTGCCAATCACTTCCAATCTTTAGTAGAAACCTAATTTTGTCTACTGCCTTCTTAGGGAAAAAGGCTTACAACTCACTCCTGCTCATCCTCATTCTGTATGCAGGGAGAAGAGACAAAAAGACGTGAAGAGAACCATGCTTTTTCCTTTATAACATTCAACTCGAGATGTGTGGTTTCCCCATAATCAAGTTCATTTTCTTTATGAATAAGTAAAATGGTCTACAAGGGAGATGCTACCAACCAATTACTTACACAGCAAGTGTGCACGTACATAAACCAATAGCCTTTATTGAATAGATTCTTCACTGGAGTCAGTAAATATACTTAGTTTGGTTTCCCTTGTGTGGCAGGTCACCTCTAAGCTTCTTTATCTTTTACTTTCTGTAGTATTTAAAAAAAAAAAACGAGTTTGCAGAATAGATTCTTCTCTTCTACATGAGGTCTGAATGACAGTTTATAGTTTGGTCCAGTAATTGTGACTAACTTCTCCTTTCCACATAAACATATGATATCACTTGGCAGGGAAGAAAGTCAATAATTCATTTCACAAATTTTATCTAGTGCCTGTAGTATGCCAGCTTCTGTGACAGTGCAGAGGGATGAACATAGAATTTAAAGTTCAGTGGACTTATTAATGTCAACACTAAATAGTGTTTATTAAGTGTCCATGTGTGTGCATATATGTGTCCATAAAGGTCCACAAACTTTTTCTTCCATATAAAATCTATAGTCTAATAACAAATTATGGTGAGTCACTGACTAAGTTAACTCTTAACAAGTAAGGGGGAAAAAAGGCTAAAATGTACACTTCATGAAAGGATCTTAGGATCCTAAGGAAAAGTACAAATGTCATAAAGGTAAGTGGTTATTTCCAGCCTTTCCATGAGTACTCAATCGAAACTATAGGGTGTTCCTTAAAAGTTCCATACTTACTCATCTCTGCAAACAGCTGTCTTCTTTCTGCCATGGTATTTCCTCTTTTCCCACTATCTTCAATCATTCTATGAGACAAAATGGTTACAATGCGTATTAACCTCATGCTATTGAGGCAGGAAGCCATTTCTCTGTAAACACACTTGCTGTATTTGTGCCACAAACATATAGAAAACCTATTTGAAACTGTGTGTTTTAAAAAGTGCAGCTTTACTTTTACTAACCTAAATTGCTGCACATAGTTTTCCATATATATTATTGTTGTAGTTGTTGGAGGTGGTATAAAATTTTTATTGTCTAACGTAAAAATAACTACCAAAGCAAATGACCTTGTGCTATAACTAAATACAGCCATCTACCATCTGTTAGGTGATGTGTTTCACATTCAGTTTCTCTTTCAATTTTAAGAATACCTAAGACTGGCGAGCAGATATTGTGGATCCCATTCAACAGATGATGAAACCAAGAGGCTCATGGACTCGGTGAATGAAGGATGCAGACATTTGGACTCCAAGACCAGTATGGCTTCCATCTCATCCTGTTGCCAGTTGTCCCTTATGCACTTAAAAACCTCAATTTATAATCAGGTAATTTTCTAAATGTTCATTTCTAAATTGAGTGTTTGGAAGTTGCAACAGTTTTCCTGTATATAACAACTTCATGCAAGGTAGTTAGATTCATAGATCTCCCCTTGAATATACTATTGTCTGCAGTGGAACTATTTAAAATATACTATTAAAATGCCAACTGTTAAAGCAGAGAATTAAAATATGATAGAAAAAAATTAAACTTCAGTTTGAGGAAAAAGAAAATAATGAGAAAGTTAATGGATATGTTTAGTCATGTAGAGGGCTTTGGGCTAAATATCAAGAGTTTTAGAGGCTGATGGATTTTACTTTTTATTACATTTAATTAAACTTTTAAAACCAAAGTTTCCTTTTATGTGCATATATACAGGTGTATATGTATGTCTACCACACTGACTTCTGCTTTGATTCCCAGTTATAGTTAACAAAAGGTGTAGCTGCATGGTTCTTTTTTGCCTGTCTTTCTACGGCCCCTGCTCTTTCCCAAATCTAGGTCTTTGTCCACGCTTTTTTTTGACAGGATTGTCCTCTCCCTATGCCAAGCTAACTTGCCATCACTCCTAAAAGCTCAGTTTGTCTGTCTTCCTGTGAAGTCTTCCCCAGCTCTCTATGATTGCCTAGGTTTAGTACCTGTCCTCTGCACCTCCAGGGCATGCAATGCCTTTCAATTCTGAGCACTCACTCAATAAACAGCTTGCTCATCACAAAAAATAAGTTGGTGAGGTGACAGATACGTTAATTAGCTTGACTGACTCTTCCTACAATGTATACAGGGATCAAAACATCACACTGTACCCCATAAATATACACAATAATTATCTGCCAATTAAAAATAAATGAATGAAAACAAAACAAACCTTTACTGAGTGCCTTTCATACTCCAGGAACCTGACTACACTTTGAGTGCACCACAGTGATCAAGTCAGGGTCACACTGTCCTCTGAGTGCACCACAGTGATCAAGCCAGGATCACACTGTCCTCTGAGTGCACCACAGTGATCAAGCCAGGATCACACTGTCCTCTGAGTGCACCACAGTGATCAAGCCAGGATCACAGTGTCCTCTGAGTGCACCACAGTGATCAAGCCAGGATCACACTGTCCTCTGAGTGCACCACAGTGATCAAGCCAGGATCACACTGTCCTCTGAGTGCACCACAGTGATCAAGCCAGGAT
>CAUYLG010006464.1:0-41495 GCA_963573385.1 Cacajao melanocephalus | reverse complement strand
GTTCATTCCTTTTTACCCTTTTTTCTCTAATCTTGCCTTCTTGTTTTATTTCATTGAGTTCATCTTCGACCTCTGATATCCTTTCTTCTGCTTGGTCAATTCGGCTGTTGAAACTTGTGCATGCTTCGCGAAGTTCTTGTGTTGTGTTTTTCAGTTCCATGAGTTCATTTATATTCCTAACTTGTCCATTCTCGTTAGCATTTCATCAAATCTTCTTTCAAGGTTCTTAGTTTCTTTGCATTGGGTTAGTACATGTTCTTTTAGCTCACAGAAGTTTCTTATTATCCACCTTCTGAATCCTGATTCTGTCAGTTCGTCATACTCATTCTCCGTCATGCCTTGTTCTCTTGCTGATGAGGAGCTGCGATTCCCCTGTAGGAGGAGAGGCATTCTGATTTCGGGTGTTCTCAGCCTTTTTGCACTGGTTTCTTCCCATTTTTGTGGATTTATCCACCTGTCGTCTTTGTAATTGCCGACTTTCAGATTGGGTCTGAGTGGACGTCTGGCTTGATGGTGATGAAGTTTTTTCTGTTTCTTAGTTTTCCTTCGGTGGATGCCCTTTCCCCACAGAGCTAGGCCTTCCTGGGTTCAGCTGTGCTTACTGTGAAACTCTCAGTCTTCAGCACTTCCAATTGCTGTTCTCCTTGTGAGGATGGGACCAGCCAAACCCGACTCAAAGGGCACCCAGTCCTGTATACTCCGCACTGAGAAGCGCTGCACCACGGCGCCGGCAAAACAGCTGCACCGGCCAAAAAAGTCGTGCTGGCGACCCGTGTGGCTCCTCCACTGAGAATCTCCCAGTCTGTGGGCAAAAAATTCGTCTGAAAGTGCAGCGTCCACTCGCTCTCTGCGCTTTCACTGGGAGCTACAATCCTGAGCTGCTGCTAGTCGGCCATCTTGGATCTCTCTCCTCGATTTCCCTCTTTTTTAAGGCTGCCTAATCTTCTGTTGTTACATGGCTGTACTGCATTTCACTTCTCATCCACTGAAGGACACTTGAAGTGCTTCGCCCCAGGCTCTGGTGCATGATGCTGCCATGGATGTGAGGTGCAGGTATCTCTTTGAGTTTCAGTTGTTTGGGTATTGACCTGCCAGCAGGCAGAACTACCGGTTCCCCCATTTTACATTCCCAGAGGGCTCTCAATTTTCCATGTCCTCACCAACATGGTATTTTCTGATTTTGCTTTGTTTTGCTTTTCTAATAGATGTCCTAATGGGTGTGTAATGGTATTTCATTGTGGTTTGGATTTGCATTCCCCTAATGATTAGTGATGTTGATTACATTTCCATGTGCTTATTGGCATTAGCACATCTTCCTTGGAGAAATGTCTATTGAAGTCCTGTGTCTTCCAGTGAATTTCAGATAAACCATGAATAAGGTCTTTTAAGTATATATGTGTATATATATGTGTTGTGTGTGTATATACATATATATATATATGTATATATGCACACAATATTAGAAATGTCTATATACTAAAAAATTATCTATTGTTTATCTAAAACTCAATTTTAACTGGATGTCCTGAATTTTTATTTGATAAATTTAGCAACATCAGAAAGTAAAAACTTTCAGAGATCTAGAACAATCCTTAAATATCTTATAATTTTGCTAAAGTAAAGTTTGAAATAGTTTAGTGCATTTTTGTGAGTGTTTGGCTGGTAGTCCTACTTTATTAAAAAATGTAATTTCATTTTGAGTTCCTCCAGACTAAATCATTTGAGCTTCACACTCTTTGTGTAACATTATTGGACTCCCTTAATGAAATTATAACTCAAGCAAGATATTTCATTCTCTTGTAGTAAATTAGCTTGGGCTGCGAGGGTTTAGGAGGACAAACCCTTCCCTGGTTTATTTTTGTTTAGTAGAACAAGGAAGGCACAGGCATTTTATATTTGAGTTATTTATTGTTCTCTCTGTTGCCCATCCCTACTGAAAACAACAGCTGTTAACAGGCTCCTGAATGAATTTCACTGTGAACTCTCCTGGCCTCTGGAAATCTTGGCTGAGGAGAAAACAGGCTCAGTCTCAAAAGAAAAAGAGCCAGTTTCAGGCTGGGTCTGGACACCTGAAGGCCAAGGGCAAATGAAACCAGCAGTTCATGTTTTCTTGAGAAATCGCACTTAGGGCAGGTACGCAGTGCCACAGTGGGGCGCCTGCAGAGAGCTGTCCTTATTACAGCTTGATGTAAACTCAGTGATCTCCTGGAAAATCCCACCCATGGGTGTCCACAGCTTCCAAAAGAGAGGGAAGGATCCCGCATAGCAAAGCAGCCAATCCCACAGCCAGTGCCCTGGCAACTCAGGCAGCAGGGACCCCAGAAAATGGTTCCACGGCGCTCTGCATCATGTTGGATGAGTAACGCTGATACTTCCACCTGTGGCGTCTTAACCAATGTGGTCCAGGTTCGTAATGCACACAGCAAACTGCGCGGACTGGAGGATGCCTGGGAGCGAGGGGCTGTCTTTGCAGTGTCTCTGTTGGAGTCTTCTCTGCAGTGCAGTGAGTTCTGCGTGTGAACCGATACTCCTGAGTGCAGCAGTTTAATCTAGGTGGTGGAAATCTCCAAAATAAGGAACTTTTCTTTTGGATCCCTTTATTAGTCGTTTTTGTTTCTCTCAATCATACCTCGAACGCACCCTTTCTGAATCTCCCTGTTGATGAAGTAAATCGCTGAGACCATGAGAGTAGAAAAGCACATTTTATTAGTAAGGAGCAGCGGTTCCTGGTTGGATCTGCTTCCACAGCCATGCTGCACTGAGTGGTGGGGACCCAGGAGGCAGGGCCTGCTTGGCCTTTGCTCACCCAGCCACGGGCTTCAGGCAGAGGCCATCCTGGAATTCCAGCCACCGCATCAAGGATGCTTGGCCGTTTCCGGAATTACTGTGCATGCTCTGCCCACACTGCTAGCTCCCTCCTCCCCTCCTCTACTTCTACCAAACGCCTGCTAAGTGACAAGCTCTTTATTTTTAATGCATGTCAAGCCCAGAAAGCAAATTCTGCACTAATGGGGAAGGATAGTCTTGGCTTTATTTGCACCATTCTCTTTTAATTGTGAGATTGTTTTACGTGTCTTAGTTCATCTCTGTGACATGATCTTGACAGAAGGCTCTGTCCTACCCAGGATCTTGTAAACAGATGCAAGGTCGTCACCCTGGAGACAGCTGCTTAAAGTTTTAATGGACATGGGCAAGATGAAGGGAGATGCCAAAATAAGAGGAGAAAGAAGGAAATCATAGAGTTTTAAATTAAGCGGAGAGAGGAATTTGATAAAATGCTGTCAGATAGTCAGTAAAAGACTGAACCAGAATGAAATGGCTGAAACCATAGTGACCTCTCCACCTCCCTTGTCCAACCTTCAGTAATAAGAATTTCTAAAATCATTAAGTTTTTCTGAACCTCCATGTCAAAAGTGCATTTCCCGTTCTTTTCTTTCCAGATAAAGTAAGCATACTGTCAACCTTCTTCGCTCCCTTCAAGCACCTGAGTCCTGGCACCACAAACACAGAGGATGAAGACACCCTAAGTAAGTGGCTTCCCTTCCCCAAAGTACACAAAGGCCCCTGTGTCATGTGTACAGGGATTCCCCCACTGTCTCCAAAACCTGGAATACCTGGAGTCATCTGGGGGATTCTGTTTGGTCTTACCTGGAGAGACAGTAGACAGTATCTGTTCTCATTCTGCCACAGAGTCCCATCTTCTCCTGCAGTCCCACCCACACCTGCAGTTCTATCCTCATCTGTAATCCTCTTCTCATTTGAGGTCCTGTCCTCACCCAGAATCCTATCTTCACCTACAGTCCTGTCTTCATCTGAGGTCCTATCCTTACCTGGAGTCCTACTGTAACCTGCAGTCCCATTCTCCCCAGCAGTCCCATCCTCACCTAGAATCTTAGCCTCCCCTGCAGCCCCACCCTCCCCTGCAGCCCCACCCTCACCTGGAATCTTAGCCTCACCTGCAGTCCCACCCTCACCTGCTGTCTCATCCTCACCTGGCATCCCTTCCTTACCTAAGGGGCAGGAAAATGTAAGTAAAGTCTGTGGGACTGAGAACCCCAGGGATTCCAAGAAATTAACCAGTTTTCTTGGGCTATTCTCTTCTCTCCTTCGTTTTTCCCTCCAAACCAGAAAGAACAATGGTCACAGTGTCTTAGAACACAGGTTGTACAGGTATTTAACAAAGAAACAGCTGGATGGGACCCTTCCTGTGCAAACATTTCTGGTGCATGAAACTGGAAAGGGCCCAAGCAGTGTCCTTAGGATGGCACAGGTTGGTTTAGGAAGGGGATCTGAGTGGTGTCTCAGAGGCAAACTGCAGGGGTGAGGATCCAGGAGTGTGTGGCTGCAGGAGCTGACCTCTGGTTCACAGCAAATTGTGTGGCATTTAACAGAGAGGATGAGACATTCCACATAATGTGGACAGCTCCTCAAATTTTAACACCACCTGGCAGTTGGCTCCTTTTTCAACCAGGAAGAGGCCAACACATGCCTGTTACCATGGGACAGGAGGAGGCGAGGTGCCCCTGGATGGCTGCAGTGGGAGGGTCTGCAGGGGATGCTATGCACTTTGCCATCTGCCTGGGAAACACAGCCCCTTCCCAGCCCTCATAATCATTAACTGCATTGGAAATAGAGGTCGTTCCCTAAAATCACATCACAGCCTTTGAGTGTCAGGACCAGAGTGAAGGTCAATGCCCTGTCTTGGACCCCTTCTCTTCCAGACATGGAAGGAGGGAATTAGGAGGAAGGTGTGCTGGCGCTAGAGAGGGCTCAGCCCAGACTCTATACTCCCTCCCCAGCTCCCTCCCTCCTCCTTCACTTGAATTGAGACTCAAGTGAAGCTTTGACACAGGTCATTTCTGTTCTCTGGTGAGCCAAAATGGAAAATTTCCAGATGAGTCCATTTATTGATCACTACTTCCGAAATCTGGGATAGAGAAAGTAAAAGCACACACCAGACCTGTACATGTGTGCATACACACACACACTCCAAGAGCACACACAGACGTGTGTGTACACATACATACACCAGAGGCACACACACACACATGCACACACACACCCCAGGAGTGCACAAATACACATGCACACACACACCCCAGGAGCACACACACACATCCCATGAGTGCATATACACACACACCCCAGAAGTGCACATACACATGCACACACACCCCAGGCATGTACACACACATGCACACACACACCCCAGGAGCGCACATACACACACACCCCAGGAGCACACATGCACACACACCCCAGGAGCACACATATACACACACCACCAAGCTGAACCTGAATGTGGACAGACATACCTGGAAACATGTGGAAGGGGAAGTCACTGCTTCCTCCTCCTCCATACCTAGAGCTGCTGGGATCCTGGCTGGAGCTGGTCTCCCTCAGGAGAAAAAGAAATGAAGCCTCAGCAAGGGCCAGAGGATGTTTGGGGCATGGAGCGAATGGTTGATAACTTACAGAGCACAGCAGCTGCCTTTCTGTAGCAGCCAGAGGCCAAGACCTGGAGAAATAAACTTCCTGGCTGCATGGGAAAGTTACTGCTCTGCCCCTGAGATTCCTGAGAAACGATTATACCCATCCCAAGTGGGAGCTTCTCCTCCCCCTGCCCCTTCCTTAAGAACCTCTACACTGGGCAGTTAGGAGAAGAGGGAGCCTGAGGAGGCCAAGACTTTCTGGAAGCCTCTCAGGCTCTGTCCTGGCAGCCAAGCTGCCTTGGGCTGTGAGCATTAGCTCTCAGAGCCTTCCACTAATGGGTAGAAACTTAGAACTAACACTAACTTCACATTATTTACAATAGTTACAACAATAGTCACAATGCTCCTGAGATGCTTGAGAAGCCTCATTTTCAGCCAGTGAACTAGTCACCCCCCTTTGTGTAGATGCAGTTTATTTTCATTATTTTCATAGATTGTTCAAAGACAAATCTACAAATGAATTGGCCCTCCCTTCACAGCTCCCCGCAGCATTCATTGCCAGTGCAGCCTTATCCATTTGCAATCCAGATGCACTGGAAGGTAGAAAAAGGGGTGTGTGTGTGTGTCTGTGTGTCTGTGTGCACAGGTGTGTGTGTGCAGCATGTGTGGTGTGTGTACGTGTGTGGCATGTGTGAGTTCATATGCATGTGTGTCATAGGTGTATGTGTGCTGTGTGCATAGGTGTGCATGTGTGGCATGTTTGGTGTGTGCACATGTGTATGGTGTGTGTGGGTTCATGTGCACATGTGTCATGGGTGTATGTGTGCATCTGGTGTGTGTGTGCTGTGTGCACAGGTATGCATGTGTGGCATGTGTGGTGTGTGTACATGTGTGTGGCATGTGTGAGTTCATGACATGTGTCATGGGTGTATGTGTGCATTGTGGTGTGTGTGTGCTGTGTTCACAGGTGTACATGTGCAGCATGTGCGGTGTGTACATGTGGTGGCATGTGTGAGTTCATGTATACATGTGTCATGGGTGTATGTGTGCATGTGTGGTGTGTGTGGTGTGTGCACAGGTGTGCATGTGTGGCGTGCGTGGTATGTGCACATGTGTGGCATGTGTGGGTTCACATGCATGTGTATCATGTAAGTATGTGTGCGTGTCTGGTGTTTGTGTATGTGTGCATGTGTGGGATGTGTGCATGTATATGGTGTGTGTCTATGCACGTGTGCATACACATATGTGAGGAGCAAAGGTGTAGTAGGAGCACACATGACTGCCCTGCCGCCTCCAGTCTCCGTGTTTCACACCCTGTGAGTCTGTGTCTGGGGGCTCCCACACAAGCACAGTTCCCATCCCACCATGGTGTGGATTCCACCTTTGGGGAATCCCAAGGGCTTCCCTGTGGATGCCGGAACCTCACAGAACCATGGCTTTTGTCTGTGGCCGAGCGCCGTCATCTGTGGGCGCTTGGTGGGGGACAGGCTCACTGGGCACACACCATGCCCTATACCTGCGGCAAGTGGGCCAGGAGCTGCAGGGGGAAGCCCGTCACCCAGAGTCTCATCTGGGCTGAGTGGACTGAGCAACCCCATGTTTCTAAGGCATGTCTGCCTGGGGCAGTTCACTCTGAGGAGCTTTCTCTTCCAACACTGAAAAGCCATGAGTGCCTGCCATCTGTCCTCTGTCACCTCTCTGATGACGACTGCTCAGAGGTTGGGATCCAACCCACTTCTGTGGGGAACAGCTGAGCCCACGGCTGCCTGGAACAAAGGCAGCCCCAGGCCCTGGAGTTTTGCTGGAAAGGGGTCTCCTGACAGCCACACCTGCTCCTTCCTGAGTCCCACACACCACAGGCCCAACCCTGTAGGGTCCTGCATGACGAGTCTTTGAAGGAGGCCCTTCTGCAGCTGCCCAGCCTGCCAGTGTCCACTCTGCAAATGCCAGGACCCATTGCCTCCCACCCCCGGCCCCGGCCTCCCTCCTGCTGCTTCCAGATCCTCTGCTGTGCCCTGGAGAACCCAGGCACCTGCCTTCCTGTTGCTAAGCCAGGCTTCATGTAGGGAAAGGGCTGCTGGACCGCAGAATAACCTTCACCAGGAACAACATTATCTCTTCCAATGTAGCGTGGCACACCGCCTGGCTGGCTCCTGGGAGCCCGTCTGACCCACAGACACGCGGCATCATTATTAGTGATGCGTGCGGTCCCAATGATGCTGTGCAGGCGAAGCCGGGCGTGCATAACAGCCCAGCAGAGGACGAGCAGCAGGAGCCAGAGGAGAGGATGCCTGAGCTCTGAAGCCAACGCAGCCCTGCCCATGGAGGGCAGAGGGTGGCCAGACCCGCCAGCCCTGGCCCCACCTGCCCTGCCCCCACCTGCTCTCCACCAGCTAGGTCATCGGCTTTGTACAGCCAAAAGAACAGCTTTCATTTGGAAAGCAAAAGTTTCACCACAGTCATGACAATGTAAAATGTTGGCCTTTCTCCCTAAATTGCTATCCTTTAGTGCATTAGAACTTGAAACTTAGCAACACATTTACAGACACCTCGTATCAACCCGGCACGGCATTTACAGACACTTTGTATCAACCCAGCACCACATTTACAGACACTTTGTATCAACCCAGCACCACATTTGCAGACACTTTGTATCAAACAAGGTCACAGTGTATATGAGGCTTAGGAGGATACCCGTGAGAGAAGCAGATGGAAATCATTTCATTTTGCATTTTCCCATGCAGATGCCTCCCTGAGTTTTCAAATTGCTTGTGATCATCCTATTATCATGGCTTGTGGTATTTATCTAATAGTTCCAAATTATTTGCCTGCTTTTCTCTAATTTCTACAGTGGAAGGACACGTGCAGCTCTCTGAAAACCTGGTGCCACCCACAAAGACCTCAGAGAAGCCACAGTTCACAGATGCCTCATATTCTAAGAGGTCTCTAGGATGAGGTGCTTGGCTGGGGTGCAGAGGCAGGAGGACATGCCAGGGTGTGGGCAGCCACCCACAGAGTCTCACTGGGAGTGGGTTTCAATAGCAAAGGTGCGTGGAGTCCACATCAGGAATTTTCCAGGGTAAGGAAGTGTGATGTGAGCCCCGATGATGGGCAAGAGCTCAGAGAGCTACCCTGTTCCCCCAGGGCCACCATGCCATTTTGTTCTCTGCCCAGCTCCCCTAGCATTCCTCACAGGGTTGATGTATGTGTACACATAAACACACACATGCGCACACACACACAGAGGCATGTGCACACATATGCACACACACACATGCACACACTCAGGCACACACTGGTATGTTACACACTCAGGCACTGTTTACCAGCTGGAGCCCTCCAGGGGTTGATAAGAATCAGTTTCCAGTCTGAGTAAGTGACTCTGAGGAGCCTTAACTAACAAGATGTGTGTGTGTGTGTGTGTGTGTGTGTGTGTGTGTGTCCGAGACAGAGATAGAATAGACATAGAGGGACAGAGACTGAGAGAGACACAGAGGGAGGCACAGAGACAGAGGGTGATACTCTCCTCTTTTCTGCTCTTTTTCTGCTCTTTTTCTCAGGACTGCTTTGGCTAGTCAGGGTCTGTTTGGGTTCCATATGAACTTTAGGATTGTTTTTTCTAACTCTGAAAAATAACTTTGGCAATTTGACAGGGGGATTGCATTGAATCTGCTGAGTGTTTGGGGCAATATGGACATTTCAGCAATATTGACTCTTCCAATCCATGAGCAGGGGATGGTTTTCCATTTGTTGTGTCTACAATTTCTTTTAGCAGTGTTTTGTAGCTCTCCTTGTAGCGGTCTTTCATCTCCTTGGTTAAATGCTAAACCTTTCTAGGAATCCTGGTGTGCAGCTGACATAGCAAGTGGTTCCCCGTCTGCCCTGGTATAAGCACATGAGCTCCTTGCAGAGCTACTCGCAGCTCTAATATACCATGAGTATGTGATTATGACTGGCTAGAATAATAACTATTTGGGATAATAAATTTCAGAGTGGACTAAAGGAATCACCAATTCTTATATTCTATTGTGAACTGTCCATTTGAATTGTTCCAAATGTAAACAAATGCATTTTCTGAATCACACCATTTTTATAATGCAAGCCCCTCAAACCTCATGATCCCAAATTCCTGGCACCAGCCTGGGAGTGGGCCCCACACCTCCCTCTTCACACCCTCAAGAGGCGTTGGAGGCTGACAGTGTCTTTTGTGGTCATGATTAACTATCATCATAAAAACAAAGGATGTGTTCTGAGGGCCTGCAACATTTGTTTGGTCATGCCAAAACATTTTTTTTAATTTCATTTCATTTTATTTTAGGCTTAGAGATACACGTGCATGTTTGTTCCATGGGTATACTGCACCCTGGTGGGGATTGGGCTGCTAGTGTACCCATTGTACTGACAGCTTATTTTTCAAACCTTATCCCTCTCCTACTCCCCCTGCTTCTCAGGTGCTCAGTGTCTACTGTTTCCATCTTACATCCATGTGTACCCATTGTTTAGCTCCCACTCATAAGTGAAAACATGCAGCATTTGCTTTTCTGTTTCTGAGTTTGTTCATTTAGGATAATGGCCTCCAGCTCCATTCACATTGCTGCAAAGGACATAATTGTACTCTTTTTCATGGATACATAGTACTCCATGGCATATATGTACCGCATTTCTTTATCCATCCACTGTTGATGGACATTTAGGTTGCTTCCATGTATTTGCTATTGTCAATAGTGCTGTGGTGAACATAGATGTATAGTTGTCCTTTTAACATAATGATTTTTTCCTTTGGGTTGATGCCCAGCAGTACAATTGCTGGGTCAAATAGTGGTTCTATTCTTAGTTCCTTGAGAAATCTGTATACTATTTTCCGTAGAAGTTGAATTAATTTACCTTTCCACAAACAATGCACAAGCATCCCCTTTTCTCTGCATCCACACAAACACCTTGGGTTTTTTTGACTTTTTAATAATAGCCATTCTGACTGGGGTGTGATTTTAATTTGCATTTCTCTGATGATGTTGAGCATTTTTTTCATATGCTTGTTGGCTGCTTGTAGTTTTTCTTTTGAGAAATGTCTGTTCATGCCCTTTGCCCAATTTTTTGTGGAGTTGTTTGGTTTTTTTCTTGCTAAGTTGTTTGAATTTCATGTAGATTCTGGATATTAGTCCTTTATCAGAGGCATAATTTGCAAATATTTTGTCCCATTTTGTAGGTTGTCTGCCTACTTTGTGTGTGTGTGTGTGTGTGTGTGTGTGTGTGTGCTCGCTGTGTAGAAGCTTGATAGTTTAATTAAGTCCACTTTGTCATTTCTGGGTTTGTGCATTTCCTTTTGGAGTCTTCGTCATCAATCTTTCACCTGGGTCAATGTCCAGAAGGTTTTCCTAGGTTTTCTTCCAGGATTTTTATAGTTTCAGGTCTTGTGTTTAAGTCTTTAATCCATCCTTGAATTAATCTTTGTATATGGTGAGAGATAGGGGTCCAGTTTCATTCTTCTGCATATGGATAACCAATTTTCCCAGCACCATTTACTGACCAGGATGTCCTTTCCCCACTGTCTATTTTTGTCAGCCTTGTTGAGGATCAGATGGCTGCAGGTGTAGCACTTCCTTTGTGTGCTCTCTATTGCATTGTTCTATGTGTTTGTCTTTGTATCAATACCATCCTATTGTTACAATAGACTTGTAGTATAATTTAAAGTCAGGCAGTATGGTGCATCTGGATCTGTTCTTTTTCTCAAGACTGCTTTGGCTATTCAGGCTCCTTTTTGATTCCATATGAACTCAGGATTGTTTTTTCTAATTCTTGTGAAAAATAATGTTGGAATTTGATAGAGATTGCATTGAATCTACTGAGTGTTTGGGGCAATATGGACAGTTTAGAAATATTGATTCTTCCAATCCATGAACACGGGATGGTTTTCCATTTATTTATGTCTTCTACAATTTCTTTCATCAGTGTGTTCTGTAGCTCTCCTTGCAGCTTTCATCTCCTTGGTTAAATGTATTCCTAGGTATTTTGTTTTTGTATGTGTGGCTATTGTAAATGGGATTGAGTTATTCATGTAGTTCTCAGCTTAAACATTATTAATGTATAGAAATGCTACTAATTCTTATACATTTATTTTGTATCCTGAAACTTTATCGAAGCCATTTATCAAGTCTAGGAGTCTTTTAGAGGAGTCTTTAGGGTTTCGCAGGTGTACATACATTTATGTCATCAGGGAGCAGAGATAGTTTCACTTCCTCTTTTCCAATTTGGTTGTCTTTTATTTCTTTCTCTTTCCTGATTGCTCTGGTTAGGACTTCCAATACTATTTTAAGCAGAAGTGGTGAGAAGGGATGTCGTCTTGTTCCAGCCCTTAGGGAAATGCTTCCAACTTTTCCCCATTGAGTACGATGTTGGCTGTGGGTTTGTTATAGATGACTCTTACTATTTCGAGGTATGTGTCTTCAATGCCTAGTCTGTTTGATGGTTTTTATCATGAAGGAATGTTGGATTTTATCGAATGCCTTTTGTATGTCTATTGAGATTATCACATGGTTTTTGTTTTTAGTTTCTGTTTGTGTGGTAAATTGCACTTACGGATTTGTAGATGCTGAATCATCCTTGCATCTGTAGAATAAAACCCACTTGATCATGATGAATCATCTTTTTGATGTGTTGCTGAAATCCCGCATTCTGAGTGTCTGCCACATTTGACAGATCATGCTAAAACTACATGCACCGTCTCCATTGATCCAATGAGGCCCATGTGGTAGTTCCCATTTATGAACTCCGTGATGGTCCAGGTCATACTGCCAGCACCTGGCCACTGGAATCCACCTCTGTGCCCCAGAGACAATAAACCCATTCACCATTCTGTGCTGTGAGCTTTGGAGACAGCTGCCCGAGAGAAGACAGGGACAAAATACAAAAGTGGGAACCAGCGGAAAGCTCAGTGTGCCTGCTCTTGGGATCACAGACAGAGAGGATGACTCAGAAGGCAGGCAGCAGGGACAGAGCTGCCCATCCAGTGGGCTAATCAGGCTTTATGAGCCTAACCAAAGTCAGGCTGACTTTTTAAAATGTATTTTATTGTGTATGTTTCAGATGTACATCCTGATGTTTTGTTACACTTATACTTAGTCAAGTAGTTACCAGAGTCAAGCAAATGAACACCCACACCTTCCACTGCCTTTCATGGGGGAACAGTCACTGCCATCTTCCCTGCTGGCCAGTGGAAACACTTAGACTCAGGATGCACAGAGAAAGAGTTGGGGTTTGGGACACAACCCAGGGGCTAACTTCCATGAGGCAGCACGAAGAGGGGAAGTAGAGTCCCCCAGCTCCCTGCCTCACCCCAGGCTGTGGCCAGTTGAGTAGAGACCTTGGTGAGTGCAGGAATTGGGCTCTGAGACCCACCAAGCAGATGTGTCAACAGTTGCTTTCCAATTCTCAACTTAGAAGCAGGGGCTTTTCTGGTCTCCTGGCTTTTTGTCTCTAGGTTGTTATATATGATGACTGAGTGTGAGAAACCTGTTAATTACATGGAGAAAAAAATGAGAATAATTTCCTGGGTCAGGGAGGGGAGTGTAACATATTTAATACTTTTGGTGTAGAAGGAAAAAAAACGTTAATTTGTAAAATCAGCGTTAAAGCCATGAGTGGTTCATATGCAGTCGCTACAGCAAGAAGCTGGCAGGGACCAGCACGTGGGCCTCAGCACCTCCATCTTCCAGCAGCCTCAGAGCCCAGAGCACCATTCCCCGAGGACCAGCTCCCACCCCTGCCCGGCCTGGCCCCATGACTGTCACAGGGCCACAGGGTCACAGGGCAAGCTTGACTCTCACCACTACCCAGCCCAGCCCCACGACTGTCACAGGGTCACAGGGTCACAGGGCGAGCTCAGCTCCCACCCTCACCCAGCCCAGGTCCCATGATTGTCACAGGGTCACAGGTCACAGGGTGAGACTGTCCCCACAACTGTCACGGGGTCATAGTGTCAAGATTTCTCCCCCTTGGCTCCAAGGCATCAAAAAGGCGAAGCCTGTTTCTCCTTCGTCAGCCTCAGGCACCTGCACCATTACCTGACTTGGTAGGTTCTGGAAGGTTTTGTGAGAACGAACGCTTGCCTTGCCAAACAGAGAGAGGGAAGCGTTATTGTGTGTGGAGGGGCTCATGCTGCTCTCAGCCCTTCTGAGGGAGCAAAACATTCTCAAGGCGGAAGACACAACCCCCTGCCACAGCTCGAGACTCACAGACATGAGGCCCTGGAAACCCTTCTTCCAGGTGCCCTGGAATTCCTGCAAGGTGCACGGAGAAGCGCAGGGAAAAAGACGAGCAGGGAGAGAAGCTGGGCCTGAACAGAGAGAAGCAAGGTGGGTGAGGCACGGGTAGAGGAGGGTGAGAAGTGTCTGCCTCACCATTTCCCTGCTGTGTTTTAAAAATGCGTCCGATGTTCCCCCACGGCTGACCCTTGCTTCGTCCATTAGATGTGCTGCCTCCATTCGTCCCTTTAAGAACCTTACAAGGCAAATATTTTTAAAATCTTCATTTTCTGTCTTAAAAAATCAGTTGGCCAGACTGAGTGACATGCCCAAGGTCACACACCCTGGATGATGGAGCAGAGCCCAGAGCAGCCACTGCACCCCCAGGCCCCACAGCTCTGTGCAGAGGCCACTGCTGGGAAATGGGAATCGGGGCCTGTGGAGAGGAGTCCAAACCCTAACTGGGTGATATCACCCCGAGAGGGCCCAGCTGGTGTGTCCAGGGCAGGGCCCTGAAATATGCCCTTATTATCAATTATTGATTATTATGAAAGAGGCCCTCATACCACCATCTGACATTCATGGTTTATGCCAGGGAAAACTTTAATTCTGACAGTCATAGGACATTGAGTCAGGAAGAGGCATTCGGTACAGGTAGAGGCAAAGTGTTGCTCTGTGAGTTCCGATCTGAGATCCAGCAGCCACTATAATCACACTGACAGGCTTGTCCATCCCCACCTTGAGAGAAATCAATAAGAAATTACAGAGTACCAAGCAAATTTCTACACAATCTGGTGTGGGGTGAGGGGGTCGATCATGTTGGGTTTTTGCTCCATCTTTAAGTTCAATTTGGAAAATCACATGGTTATTCTCATTTGCTACCCCTCAGCCTGAAACACACTGCACAGTAGAGCTCAGTGCTACATGTATACCCAAAGTGCATAATGATTAACAAAAGCATTTACACTCAGCGCTTTCTCTTGGGAAGGCAACTGTTTCTACTGCAATTGACGGTAAGTGAACGTCATGCACCTGTGACTTATCATGCTCTCAGATCCACATTTTGAACAAAATTATCTCCCCAGACCTAATACCTTTTTAGCCGCAATTGCCAGAGAAAACAACAGAACCACCTCACAATTAAGAAAATTCAAATGAGAAAAAGAGATTTTAGCAAACAGAGAGCACTTTCAAAGCAGAGCCCAGAGCCTTCTTGCAGGAGCACCCCGGTGGCAGTGATAGTTGAGGCCAAGAGACGATGTTTTCACCCCGAGCCGAACAGGCAGGCAGCATGCAACCTGAAAAGAACATACTCCCATGTCAGGATACCTCATGAAGACACCTGATTTTGAAAGGCGCCTTTTGTGCCTTTGAAATTGTATGTTTTTATTATTCTCCAACAACGGTGTCATAAGCTGTGGGGTGGAGAGCATGGGGCTGGGCCAGCCAGGTCTCATTCCTGCTTGGTTCTCAGGCCACGTGGAAAGCAGGTCCACGTGTCAACATCCAGCCACAGTCAAACTCTATTTCCAAGCTGTGGGTTAGCTGTAAAAATTGCCTCAAGTTTCCGCTTGCTTAATGAGAAAAAACTCATCCACACCCAAGAGCCTCTCCCCACAGACAAGGCTGATGAGCGAGGGGAAGCCTCTGTGTTCTCGCCAGGGACAGGTCACCGTCTGGTCAGGGGCAGCCTGTGGGCTCAGCTTCATCTTCCTCTTCCAGAGAGCCCGGAAAAGGGTGTTATAGTATAGAAGCCAAGACAGTGATGGAACTAATCAGTTTCCACAGTATCAGCTGTACGGTAACAACACAGATGAGGCTGATCTGAGATGCCTCGGACTGAGCTGTACCTCGACCAACTAACAAACTCTGCAACCTCAGTAAAGGAACCTCCTTACTGAGCACATCAGACACTAATACCCTCCCCAGGGCAATGAGAAGCAGCAAACTCCAGGTTATGCATGAGCCAGGCCTCAGGGAGGGGCAAGGGCACAGCTCACTACCGTAATTTGCAGAGTATTTTGTAGTAAACCTGCATGGAACCTTCCAGAAGCACATTCACCGTGAGGGCAGTATGAACCCGGCAGGTCATGGGGCCATCCATGGCTGAGATTCCCTAATGGAACAGCTTTGCCAGAAAACAGTGGTCCATGATGGTCAGTCCACGAAAATTAAATCGTGATGAAATGCAACCATCACCCCAGCTAGCAAATGATGATTTTGCTCGATTGACTTCAGAGTATTTTCTGCCAAAGAAATAAAGCACTGCAGACACAGGTGAAGCCGCCCCCAGCCCCTCACTGCACTTCCCTCCTGTACTCCCCAGGGGAGGCTGGACTGGATCTTTATTACCCACACATCAGCACCCTTGTCACAGATGGATGATTGCGTGAAGAATATAGAATGTTGATGTTTTTATAACTTATATTAATAATATCCCACCCTATGGGTAATTTTGCAAGTCAATTTTATTATCTAGCATGCTATTTCTTGAGATTCATCTACACTGAAGCATATAGATATAGTCCATTAGATGCAACTGCTATATAGTATTCTGTAGTGTGGTTATTTCATGATGAGTCACCATTCCTCTAACCATAGGAACTTGCGCACTTTCAAACTTCAGTTTTGTGAAAGTATGCTGCAGTGAACATCTTGTTCAGCTCTGCCTCACTGCAAGAAGTTTTCTCTAGGATACACCTCCAAGGGCAGAATTGCTGAGTAACGTTTGTGCTTCTTTATTCATACCCAATGCTCCCAAAATGCTTTCCAAAGGAGCTGTGCCTCTGCTCATGACCACCAACCCGTGGTACATACCCTGAAAACACTGGGACATTACAGGCCTTTGTAAAGTGTTTGCCCATCTGATGAAGGTGGCAAGACTCCCAGGGGCAGAAACTAAGCGAGTGGCCTGGGTACCTGCCAGGGACCAGCTTCCAGCCCATCCGGGCTATCATCATGCCTTCCTCCCTACGTCTGATTTAAAGTGAAAGAAGAGTGACTCTTCCTTTCACTAAACACTTAAAGGCCATTGCAGGGATATTAAGTGGCCTAGTTTCACTACTGGGGCTTCTCAGGGAGGCCTGAGCAGAGGGAGAGAGATAGGGGACTGGCCAGTCAGCGGAGCAGTCAGAACACATACAACACTCACTAACTTTGCCGTCTTAAATAGGTGCGGTTCATGACACCCCAAGACAGTCACCATAGTAACAGCAAAGATCACTCATCAGAGGGCACCATAACAGGTATCATAATGGGAAAGTTCAAAATATTTTGAGAATTACCAAAATGCGGCCATCCTCGGTAGCTCATGCCTGTAATCCCAACACTTTGGGAAACTGAGGCAGATATATCACCTGAGGTCAGGAGTTCAAGACCAACCTGGCCAACATGGCAAAACCTCATCTCTACAAAAATACAAAAATTATCCGGGTATGGTGGCACATGCCTGTAATTCTAGCTACTCGGGAGGCTGAGGCCAGAGAATCACTTGAACCTGGAAGGCAGAGGTTGCAGTGAGCCGAGATTGCACCACTGCACTCCAGCCTGGGCAACAGGGTGAGATTATGTCTCAAAAAAAAAAAAAATTACCAAAATGTGACACAGAGGCATAAGGTGAGCACGTGGTAGGGCATAAGTGGTGTGGGATAAGTGATGCTGATAGAGTTACTCATCTCAGGGTTGCCACAAACCTTTGATGTGTAAATAACACGATGCCTGGAAAGCAAAACAAGGTGTGCCTGTATTTAAATCATCTCTGGATTACTCATAATGCCTTATACAATGTCAACGCTATGTAACCCCTTGTTACATTGTTACACTGTATTGTTTAGGGAATAATAGCAAGAAAAAGTCTGTATACGTTCTGTAGTGATTCATACATTTTTTCCCGAATATTTTCTTTCTGCAGTTAGTTGAATCCACAGATGGGGAACTCAGGAATACAGAGGACCAACCATATTTACCAAATAAGTGTGTCCAGCCTCTGAGGGAAAGGCCAGGGACTCACCCAGGGCCGCAGTGCCTCATCCGGGTGGGCTCCCACCGTTCCCTCCAGGGAGGTTTCAGGGGACACCACCTGTCTCGCCTCTGCTTGTGAATGAGGAAGTAGAGTTTGGGGGCTGGATGCCGAGAAGCATGGACCCCCTGCGCCTCAGTACTGGGGGCGGGGGGGGCACTAGGTACCGGGCCTGGAGGTCCCCGTAGCAAGTGGGAAGGGGGACACTTGACCACTCCACCTCAGGAAAGGCCTCTCTGACTTTTGAACTTGCCCAAAACTCATCAGAAGTCAGGGCCACTTGTGCGTTAGGGGCCAGCACAGCCACACTGAGAACAGGGAGGAGGACAGCTCCGCGCCACAGGCCTTCAGCAAGCGCCGCCAGGGACACCACACCGCTCCTCCGCGTGGGCCATCGGCGCCGAGGGGCTCGCTCCCTCCTACCCTCCTCCCTCTGGCGGCCACGGTCATTTCTCAGGCCTGGTCTGGGGGCACGGGCGGCCAGGGCGCTGGGGGGCGATTCCCGCTCTGCAGCGCAGTCCCTAAGCCAGTGTCTGCCGCTCCCACCACCTGCCGGCCCCTGGTCTGACCGCTCTGTTCTTCCCTCCAGGTACCAGCAGCGCCGAGGTGAAGGAGAACCGCAACGTGGGCAACCTGGCCGCGCGGCCGCTGCCCCCCGGGGACCGGGCCCGGGCAGGCGCACCTGGCGCGAAGAGGAAGCGGCCGCTGGAGGAGGGGAACGGGGGCCGTTTGTGCAAACTGCAGCTGGTCTGGAAGAAGCTGTCGTGGTCGGTGGCGCCCAAGAACGCGCTGGTGCAGCTGCACGAGCTGAGGCCGGGCCTGCAGTACCGGACAGTGTCGCAGACGGGCCCGGTGCACGCCCCGGTCTTCGCAGTGGCCGTGGAGGTCAACGGGCTCACGTTCGAGGGCACCGGGCCCACCAAGAAGAAGGCCAAGATGCGCGCGGCCGAGCTGGCGCTCAGGTCCTTCGTGCAGTTCCCCAACGCCTGCCAGGCGCACCTGGCCATGGGCGGCGGCCCCGGCCCTGGCACTGACTTCACCTCCGACCAGGCCGACTTCCCCGACACGCTCTTCCACGAGTTCGAGCCCCCAGCGCCGCGTCCCGGCCTCGCGGGAGGCCGCCCTGGGGACGCCGCGCTGCTCTCCGCGGCCTACGGGCGGCGGCGGCTGCTGTGCCGCGCGCTAGACCTAGTGGGCCCGGCCCAGGCGGCCCCCGCTACCCCCGCGGCCCCGGGCGAGCGCAACCCGGTGGTGCTGCTGAACCGCCTGCGCGCCGGGCTGCGCTACGTGTGTCTGGCAGAACCGGCTGAGCGGCCGCGCGCGCGGAGCTTCGTGATGGCCGTGAGCGTGGACGGCAGGACGTTCGAGGGCTCCGGGCGCAGCAAGAAGCTGGCTCGGGGTCAGGCAGCTCAGGCCGCGCTGCAAGCGCTCTTCGACATCCGGCTGCCCGGACACGTGCCCGGCTGGGCCAGAAGGACGCCGCTGCCGCAGGTGAGGAGCGCGGGGGGCGCGGGGAGCCTGGCCTTTCCCTGGGAGGAGCAGGTGTCCAGGCTTCTCAGGGAAGGAGCGGCCGCGCGGGACGGGAGGGGAGAGAATGTCCACCCTGCCCTGGCCCTGTCGAGGGGACGGAAAAGCTCGTGGCGCCGGCGGTTTTTAGGGTGATGCTGCAGCCGCCCGGGAGGAGACGGCGAGGCCGGGTGCAGGCAAGGCTGGTGCAGCTGCTCAAGGTGGGAGCGGCCGGGGCGCGTCTGTCCACACCTAGGCGCGCTCTGCGGGGAAGGCGGATCCGTGCCAGGCCTGGTCAGGGACTGGGTCTCTACGCGGTGGGGTCAGATGGTCGCGCCTGGTAAGACTGGGGTCGCGTTTTCAACCACGGAGGCTGGAGAAGGCCGAGCAACAGCGAACCGCCCCACTGGGGACGGCGGCCTGTGCCTGGGTGCAGCCGGGGAGGCCACCCAGCCCCGCAGCACCCAGACCGGATTCCTGGTCCAAGAGAAAATCGCGCTGGGAGGCAGAGGAAGCCAGAGCGCCAGTAGGGGGCTGAGCCTCGCTCTGCCCAGCAGGACCCCTGCCCCTTCATGCGCAGCTGCGGGTCCTTCTTCCCTGCGTTTACCTTCACTCCTTCCAGAACGTTCTTAGCTCTGTGCGTTACCTGTGGAAGGTGTCCAGGTTCTTGGTATCTTGAACAAAGAATTGGACAAACGCACAAAGCAAGGAAAGAATGAAGCAACAAAAGCAGATAGTGCTTGAATATGAAAGCACTCCACAGGGTGGGGACTCAAGAGTCCCTTACGGAAGTTTCTGGGGTTTAAATACCCTCTAGAGGTTTCCACTGGTTACCGGGGGTAGGCCCTATGTAAATGGCGAGGACGTTTCCCTGTCACAGCTGAAGTTTTTCCATGTGATTTAGTTCTGGGAAGTCACTGTGAACCGGCCTCCAGACCCTCCTCGCCTGCCTTGTATCTGTCAGAAACTATTCTGATGCCATTTAAAACAATCTTATCCTGCCAAGTCTTGCAATGGCTGATTGATGCAGATTATCTTTTCTCTTATCATTTTCAGAATTATTTGTGGATATCACTAATGTAGCAGATACAGAAAATTATCTTTATTCATTTTGGCATCAATCAAGGAAAGAAACATTTCACATAGTTAAAAAGCACTTAGCCCAATGCGGGGGCCGCCGTAAGTGTACAATAATTGTAAGTTATGGCTGTGATCACTACCAGCCTTACATGGCAACACCTAGGATAGAACCCATTATTTTGCCTTGGGAGATCATAAATCTCTTCATGAACGCAGGGTCCCATCAAACCTGATGCCAGTCAGGGAGACTACAGGGTGACACAGACCACGTGTGGTGTGGCCGAGCCCCCATCTTGAATTGCGACGGAGTTCCAGTGCTCACTTATTCACTTGTCAGCCAATGCTTGTTGGACTCTTAGTCAGGGTGGACTAAGGCACACCTCTGCCTTCTGCCTCTCAGGGAGCCATTCATTCATTTTTAAGTATTAGTGAACATCCGGTGGTCATTTTAAGGAGTGGGTTGAAGGGATTTAGACCAGTCTCTACCAGTCCTGCCATCCAAGCTCACTCTCAAATAAAAACACAACCTAAATAAAAATAAGGCAGCGGACAGCAAATATGGCTTCCACATAAGTCCCTGGGCATGACATCCTCACAAGGGCGCTGGGGTCTGGCTTGGTGTTCCTTATGCCTCCTTCTTATTTATTGCCCTCTCTCTTCTCTTTTCATGATTTCTCCACTCTCTGTAGCTTAAACTTGCCAGCCACTATCCTGGAAGCCACTTCACCCCTGCAGCCCCATGTGGGGGTTGGGGGGAGGGCTGGGAGAGAGCCATCCTGAAGCTGCCCATGACCTTGGCAGGCTCAGGTCTCCTGCCCCCTTCTCTGAGAAGCCCCAGCACACATGGTCTGGGGCGTGGCTCCATTGCTGGGATAGGATACTTTGCTCACCCAGCTGGACCTGGCACTTTTCTGTTGAATCTGTTAAGCAAGAAACATCCCTCCACCCCTCTCTTGCCCTCCCCTGCATCCTACTCATGAAATGTGAAGAATGTCAGTGAATTCTGGCTGCAATGCCTTTTTCTTTCATGTTGTCAGCCCTGAGCGCTCACGATGGAGAAACCAGGCAGTGCTACTACTTTGTAATAGTCATTTGACCCAGAATGCAGCACATCAGTTAGAGCCATGGCCGCTAAATTATTTTTCTCTGACAGTCCCTAACCACCCCGACTGGATGATGAAGGGCCCAGAGCAACGCGAGGGTTTCAGGCCATTCATCACTGCTCTGCACACTGCGTCCCAGGAAACCATTCCCCTCCCTCATACTCCTCCCCACATGCACCCACAGCTGGGCAGGGGCTGGGAGGACAGTGGGACTCAGGGCCAGGAACCTTCAGCAGTTTATTAAATTCAAATCCTATTCTGGATGTGATTCAGGGGAAAGAAATGAAAAGATTTCAGAAATTGCTGTAAATGTGGCTTTTCCTCCTTGCTCTGCCCCAATCTCCCTCCCAACCCCCATCTCTACTTCACGGACCCCCGTCTACACAGCTTGCTTCCTGTTCACACAGACCCTTGGTCCCACCACATGATGCCTCTGGAGCTGAAGTTTCTAAAGGCCCTGAGCCCCTGGCCCCTGTCTGATGGCCCTATTAGCACCTGTGTCTGGAGGGCAAGCTGTGCATTTTCCTGGGCTGTGTCTCATACTCAGAAAAGGGCAGGCCTACCTCTGGAGGGAGAGACCACCCTGCCGGAGTCCATCCAGGTAGCCTGGAAGCAGCACCATCTGCGGGAATGAGGCAGTTTCTACTCTTGGGCTGGCCCCAGTGCATGGAGTTCTCTGGCCACAGTCCCTGCTCACCCCATGCAGGGCTGGCTTCCATGTGCAGGACAACAAACCCACCTCTGGATCCACATGGTGTTTACAGAGAAGCCGGCAAAGGTGCTGCGCATCTGCTCAGCGCTCTCCACCAAAGGCCAACTCCTTCTAGTGAAGCTTCAGAACCATCCTGGAGGGAATTCTC
Source organism: Cacajao melanocephalus (assembly GCA_963573385.1). NCBI lineage: Eukaryota > Metazoa > Chordata > Mammalia > Primates > Pitheciidae > Cacajao > Cacajao melanocephalus. The sequence continues at coordinate 19,256 of CAUYLG010006464.1, read as the reverse complement.
CCCTTTAAGTAACAGTCAACGAAAAAAAGTTTCCACTGTGATGATAGTGCATGTGAATCATTTGGATTACAAGTCATCTGAGTAGCGTACTTAGACACCACTGAGGAGCCGACTTCAAAGACCCAGTGGGTTTTAGAGGGAGGTCAGCGGTGTCTACTTCCAGCTCGTCGGGTGGTCAAAGCCCCCCGCTGCTGAGAACCAGTGCAGCCAGAGCCGGTCATGGTGATGCTCACAGCCTAAGCCTGGAATGACGGGGCCGCGGTGGGAAGTCTCTGTCCTGCCAGGGCAGCTCTCAGGAAGCAGAGTCTCCCAAAAGTCCCTCAGAGACCTGAGTAGTATTTCTTTAAGGGTGATCGTTGTGGTGCTGCTTGGGATTCACAATATCAGCTTCCTTATAAACACGTGAAGTCACTCTCCGGTGATAAAGACGACGTACTACAAACTTGTGTGCCTTCTGGATTTTGAAAGAGAAAATTCAGAAGCAGGATATTCTCATAAAAATTAAAATCACAGGTGTGGCTTCTCCATATCTAATTTTCACTATTTCCTGCACCCAGGAGTGTTTCTCAGAATCAGACTCATCTAACCCTTCAGAGTTAGCCAGAGTGACAAAAGCAGGCGTTTATTAGAACTCATACCAGATCTAAACATGGAGGGTTTACGGTGCTGGCAGAGGGTTTGCAGGCCAGGCTTCATCAGTATCAGCTGCTAGGGGCAGCGCCTGCTAGGGTGCACCTGCCTGGCCCAGTGCAAACCCTCCTCATCTGCAGCCCACTCCAGACTCCTCTAGGTTAACTGGGTACTCAGAAGTTAGAACAAGACTATGTCAGGATATAAATATGCGCTACCTGGAGGCATCATCATAAAATATGGTAAAATAACAAAACCTACATCTCTCTTCAGTTACCTGCTTTGAAGCAGGAATGATCCCAGCAGCTGCTTTCTCTCAGTACCTCCCCTTCTGGGTTTTGTGGCCACACACACCATCCTGTGGTACACGCAGGAAGGCAAGCTGCTCTTTTAGGGAAGGAAAAACACTGTCCTGCAGATTCAGCCATCCCCAAACCTTCTGGCTTTCTTCATGTCCTGGATCTGTGAAAGAGGTGCCAAAACGAGAGCGAGAGGTCACTAATTGCCCTTATACATTAAAAAAACTTTCAGAAAATCCCTCCTTAATGAGGCACTAGAGGCTTTGTAGATGCTTAACAATACATTGATGCATTTATACAATGTAAATACAATGTATGTTATATATTTCCACTATATCCATGTACAATGTATATGCAACGTATGCCATATATTTCTATAGCATATGTGTACAATGTATATGCAATTGTGATATATGTTTACACAATGTATATACAATGTGCAGCATACCTTATGCAGTGTACATGCAACTACAGTATATGTTTATACAATGTATGCAATCTGCAAGACATTTATATAATAGCTTCTGCCACCCTACTTTCTACTGAAACATGTTAGGTGAAATTGTATAAATGCATAATTCTAAGATGTAACTGATCTGTATTTAAGCCTATAGGCTCCCAATACCATGTTTGGAATTTTCAGATAAAAAAAAACTAGTTCACTAGTTAAGCAGGGCCTGTGAGCCAAGCTTCACCATTTGTCTGTATTTCATGTGCATGATTGCTGATGATGACAATAGTGCCATTAGCAGCTAATATTGCAGGCACTTAATCTGGGTCACACATTAATCTAAGTGCTTCACATGCACAGTAACCCTCATTTAAAAATTTTAGGTCCATTTTACAGAGGAGGACATTGAGTTTCCGGAGACCTGAGTCCTTTGCCCAAAGTCTAGTCGCTGAGGGTGGAGCAAGGCGAACAGTTGCAGACAGGCAGGCTCAGCTTCGTGGGCCTGGGGCTCATCCTCAGGACTCCAGCCTGCCCCATCCTCCCAGCCCCCAAGGGCTTTAGGCTGATGGAGGACACAGAACACTGTTAATTAAAATAGAGGTCTGAGATTTAGCACAGCAAGAGTTACACAAAAAGTGTTTGTTATTAGTTCCAAACAGGGAGAAACCATGGCGGGCTGACTGGCAGGGAAGAGTTGATGGGCTTTGAAAGACTGCAGAGTCGACTATGTGGGGGAGGTGGGCAGTCATGGGAGGGACACCCACCTGGGCATCATGTCCTGGTGGTCAGAGACCCCTGAACGCACAGGAGCCTCGTAGGAGCCCTCGGGGATGTGCAAGCTGGAGCGGGTCAGGCTGCGGGGGCTTCACCGCCCTCCTGGGCTGGTGCTGCCTCGGGCATCTCCATGGAGCTCAGAGGTCACAGGGGCCTTGCTCCCCATGGGAAGAGAAACTTCAGCCTCCCTGGGGTAGACATCAGGCTCCATTAGGAGTCCCCTTCCTTTGGGATTCATTGTTAAACCGAGAAGGGCAGAGACAGCTAAAGGAGACAGTGACTGGGAAAAGCCAACATTTAAATGAGCTGGAGAAAGAAAAGAGGTGCATCTAAGAGAGGAGACAGGATGTGAGAGAGCACGTGAGATGCCGCCTTCCCCACCCCAAGGACACCCAGGAAAGACCTGTCCCCTGAGCCCTCTCTCCTTGGCCAATTCTCACACAGGCCTCTTTCTGTTGTTCTCCCAGCACCTGGGTGACTTCCTGGGCCACTGTTGCTTGCACACCTGCCTGTGCCTCCCATGAACCCCAGAAGCTGATGCAGATGGGTGCTGGGCTCTCTGAGGGGACAGCCCTGGGGTGCATGGGCACTCAGCTCCCAGCGTTGGCCTCAGGAGCAGCCCGGCCACCTTCACACAGTCTCAGGGTGCTCAGATGGAGCCTGAAGCCAGCATTTGGGACCTGGACCCTATCTTGGGGCCTTCACAGCCCTGAATTCTGCTTCTCCTATGTCAGCTCAGGTTCCCTTGGAAACCGACAGCAGACAGAGCAGAGGGGGTGGGAGGAGGAGAGCAAGGCACACAGGGTGGGGGAGGCAGACAGCAGGGCACAGGGAGTGGGGGCAGAGCTGTAGGGAAGGCCTCAGATGGAGGCAGTGGCAGGGAGGCACCACCCAGCTGAGGGCCCCAGAACACCACCCTCTCTGGACAGTCTAGGCCAACCCCACAGGGAGCAAGTACTGCCCAGGCCAGCAGCAGTCACAGGCACCAGAGCCTGGGCATCGCCTGGCAGCCCAGGAGTGGCAGCAGCAGCAAGACCTGCAGGCTCAGAGTCACCACAGAGGCCCCCCAATCTCTCACCCTGGAAACCACATCCCAGGGTCAGATGGTAGTTCTAAGTTCTTTGAGAATTTGCCAAATTGCTTTCCACAATGGCTGAGCTAATTTACATTCCCACTAGCTCATTCCCACTGAGCTAATTTACATCCTGTTCTTTTTTCTCCACAACCTCACCACCAGCATCTGTTATTTTTTGACATTTTAGTACTAGCCATTCTGAGTGGTGTCAAATGGTATCTCATTGTGATTTTGATATGCATTTCTCTAATGATCAGGGATGTTAACCTTTTTTTCATATGCTTATTGGCTACACGGATGTCTTCTTTTGAGAAGTGCCTGTTCATGTCCTTTGCCCACTTTTTGATGAGGTTGTTTGAAAACCTAGTTTTCATGTACAGGCCTCCTATGACTTCCTATATAAGAAAAGCCCTGACTAACTTCAAAAAGAGATCTCATTTCTCTTCACCCTAGATCTGTCTTTCATGCACCACTCTTTCTCCTTGTGTTGTTGGGAACCAGCAGGTCATGACCACACCCTGTTCTTGTTTCTGCAAAAGCATTTTTTATCATACAGTTCTCTTAAGTTGAAGTTCCAATATTTTTCTCACATTTTTTCTCCAACTCATAGTTTTGGCCATTCCCCAATTTGTAGCTCACTTTCTTATGTGATTCACAAACAAGGCTCTTGTTTTTGAGACGTAGGGAGGAGACCTTCTGTTTGTTCAAAACAAGGACTAACTAAAAAGAGCAATACATGTGAAAGACAAGATGAGGACTGATGATGGCAAAACACCTCTTTTCCTAACAAGCTTGTCACCTCATTGAGATACAGTCAGGTAGACAAAGATGCAGGGGAGGTGGCTGAACGGTCGGGGCGGTAGGCTTCCTAACTCAGAGCCAGAGTGCCACCGACTTCAAGGGCTAGCCCATCACAGGCAGTGCTGGATGAGACTGGAGACTTTCGACCCCCACCCCACCCATGTCCAAGAGTGTCCTAGGGAGACTTTCCACCCCCACCCCACCCATGTCCGAGAATGTCCGAGGGTACTCGCCTTCTGTGAGTCTGCAACCTCTGAGAGGAGGAAACAGGGAAAGACCAGCTTCCCAAAACTCCTCCTCCTCCCTAGGAATGGCCCACCTGGAGAAGACTGCAGAGGTGGGGAGTCACCATTCCCCGAATGTTTTTTGATGCCAGGATGTTTAATGTGAGCAGACAACCAAGAGATATGCACTGTGGTAGGGTAGGGGCCTTGGAGTCAGGACATGTGGGCCTCAGTCCTGGTTCTGTGGGGTCATGTGTGTATTTGAGGGACTTATATCAGCTTCCTCCATGGTGTGAGGAAGCTGAGGAAGGGGGTACATCACAGGGTTGTTTTAATGATGAAATGGGACATCCAGGCAGAGGGTTAAAAATTTATGAAAAGCTGGATTTGACTCTCACTGTCTTCACCTTAACTGCCCATCTTTGAGAGTGAGCAAGAGGATGGGAGACCCCAAGATGTGGGAAATGCCAGTCAACCACACTTTCCAGCACAGCTGCAGCTTGGCTCTGACTAAATTCAGGACAAAACCTGGCTGAAAGAAACACGTAGTAATACCGTGATCAATGAGCCTGGGGTGCACACATCAGAAAGAACAGTGAGAGTGTGAAAGTAGCTCAGGAAAAAGAGATGATCACAAAAGAGCCCCATTCTGCCTGCAGGAAATCACTGCTTCGGGGCAGGTGGTTCTCTGGTGAATGCTGATTGAATTCCAGACCCATGTGGCTCTCTGCTGTCTGGAGCCACAGCACACGGGAAGGTCGATAATCACAGGTGTGACGTGTTCCCTCTCCACTACCCACCCTCAGCTTTGAGCCCACCCCTGCCACTCTGGAGACACCAAGCCAGAATGCCAGAATGCTGCTGTGAGAGTAACTTCAAAACCGTCAAAACTTCTATCAAAAGCAGTTATTCCAAACCTTCTGCGTTGTACTGTTGGGAATGCATTCCTTGTTGAAAATCTGCACTTGGTCACAGGTGGGCTGGCACCTGCTGTCACTGGATGTTTCTTCATCCTCTGAGCTCCCAGTAGGGCTTCAGAGAGAAGGGGCCGGAGCAGCCCCACACCTGCTCCCTCTGTGGATCACCGCTGCTCAACTTTTCATGGCCAGAAAATCTCTTTTCTAATGGAAGTGTTGACTTGGAGAATTTTCAGAATTTGGCAAGAATCCACTGCAGCCTGGATGGGTTGATATTTCTGCTGTGTTTGGTGTTGTTTGATTTTGTTTAACTGTTTTTAATCCCTTTTGTAATCAGAGCAAATGTAGGGATGTGGGAGACAAGATGAAAGTGAAAACAGTAAAAATATAGCCAGGGTTTGTCTCCCTCTCCTCACAACCTGTTATATGAATGAATCCAAGGCTCTGAGTGACTCCTCCATGTAAAATTGCAGTCAGCAGGAATGGGACCCAAAAAAAGATGACTTCTCTGTAGTCCCGTAGACTTGGGGTCAATGCAAGGTGCAGGATGAGCTTAGCCATGTGTGAATCATGGTCACCATGCTGCCAGCTCTGAAAACTGCAGATTTAACCCACCTTTTCAATGGGGCAGGGTTAACCTGAGGAGAGGCTATGCTGGGCTGTGGGGTCTGTGCTCAGCTGCAGGAGTGGCAGGAAGACATCTCCACTAAGCCCAGGGCTTGGCCGAGCAACCCAGCTGGTGTGGGGTCCAGATAGGAGAAACTCAACAGACAGGAAATGCTGGCGGAAACTTAGAAAGATACACCCTATGCAACCAAAATGAAGAAAGCATCTCAAGAGAAGGGATGCTTTCAATGCAGAGAATAAGACCCAGCAGAGACTGCTGGTGTTGGAATGTGGCGATAAGTTGGGAATATCATCCCTCAAGGTCCAGGCTGCTGGGAAAGAAACAGACATTGGAGTGAGTGAGCTCACAGTCACCCTGACCTCCAGCCCATTCAAGGAAGCAGACAGCCTGCCCACCGTCCTGTTTCCAGAGCCTGGAACCTGGTGGCTGGTGGAGAAGAGGAGGCAGATTTGTCTTCTTTCAGCCTAGAAATCCTTCCTCCACCTCTCTATCCACCATGCCAAAATGTCAGGGGCAACCTAAAGCTGGGGCTGTGAGCTGGCTCTGGTAGGAACCACCATTGCCATTCGTGTTTTGGATTCATTTACAAAACAGACAGAAATTGCCTAATTGAGAGCTAGCTGGTCCTTGTTCGAGGCCATCCTAAATAGAGAAAGCATGCCATCTGAAAACCCTGCATCATTCTAGACAACACTTCACTTGACTGGGAAACCAGGTTTTCTTGTTTTGTGTTTTTTTGTTTGTTTCTTTGTTTTTGAGGAAATAGTTAAAACTGAGCATTTTATATGGCAGGGATCTGAAGAAGAGAAATTGGAAATGGGGAAAAATGGTTTCAAAAATGAAGTTTATCTGCAATGTAGTTATTAGGGACCAGAAGCAGTGAACTGGGAACAGTCCACTGAAACTGTGAACCCAACTCAACTGAGCTTTTGATTGAGTGAGTTTAAGCATTTGGGCTGAAGCTCTGATGCCCTGTTTGGTTAAGCACTTATCAGCCAGCAGCATGAATAAAAGGAGAAACGCCTGCCACATTCCTTAAGACACTCTCTATTTTTCATGAAATGTCTGTAGAGTTTGGGCAATGCGGTTCTTCCTCAAAGTTCCTTCCATAGGGACTTGCTTCAGTGAATGCTTCTCATGTAAAATAGATGCTTTTGTTTCAAGCCATGATGATTTACTCCAATGATTCTACTCCATTTTGCAAAGTACCATGGCCGTATTAAATGATGCCAAGACAAGCATGTGTTAGTCCCAGGTGACGACACAACTTTGACAGAGTCCGGCGAGTGTAGAATGTGAAGACAGCTGGGCCGGGCCAAGACCTGGGAAGCAAATCCTATGACTTCTCCTGTTTTTGAATAGAGGACACTCCCTTTTTATAGTCTGACCAGTTATCTTAAAGATTTTATGACACACTTCCTTAACTTCTCCTGATACTTGAAATGGGAATTAAATGTAGTAAAATCGTATCAATAATTGGAGTAGCCTAAATGAAACAATAGGTATCAGAAATTTCATGCTAATCCCTGCGCTGCAGCCCCAAGTTAAAGTTGAGGTGATAATGAAGCCTTGGGAGGAGGGATGGATAACCCTGGTGCATGCTCTTCCTCACCCTCAGAAGACCGCAAAACTTCTATACAGAAAAAAGTACACTTTTTCAGTTTACTGAGGCCTCCCTGTGTCAAGTGAACTTTCATTATACTCCTGACCATGGAAGAATTATTCGCAGGATGTTTCAGCTCATTTCTTGAGCTTTTCAATGGCATCACTGACATCAACAGCTCAGAAAAGCTGAACTACTCTGCGGGATACCCAGCACTTGGGGCAGCTGAGCCCAGCCTGCCACCTAAGGCAAGTGTGCACCTTCTCTGACTGCAATCCGAGCAGGTGTGCCACCAAAGCTTGCATTAGAGTCTAAATCCTAAGTGAGAATTGCTCTGGGTATTTTGCCTTTCCTAATACTTGATTATTTGGCCTAAAAATTTAATTTGGAGACAAGTACACACACATACCACATGCTTATTATAAACACGCACTACCTGGACCACTTTCTGCTTATTATAAACACGCACTACCTGGACCACTTTCTACTTATTATAAACACACACTATCTGGACCACTTTCTGTTTTTTTCACCCTAGTAATTAAGTGACCTTTGGAAAAGTTCATTCTTGGTTATATCTAAAACACACACACAAATCCTTAAATTAAAAAGGGAAAAATAATTATTTGGACTAGTTATAAAATAACCCAGTCCATTAATCTCCTGTCTGTTGATTTTTACCTGTCTGGAGTCATTATCTGTGGCAGGGCTGTGTAGTCTGTTTAGATGGGAAAATAGAGGAGAGACAGGAATCGCAGCAGAGGGGGAACCACACATGCACCATAAAGGTTACCACCGCTGAGAATCACAGATGAAGGCGGAAAGAAATGAGCTGAAACATCCTGCGAGCAATTCTTTCAATGCTAAGGACAATAATAAAACTTCACCTGACACAGGGAGTCCTCAGCGGACTGAGAAAGTGTAATTCTTTCTGCAGAGAAGTTTTGTGGTCTTCTGAGGGTGAGGAGGCTCTAAGAAATGTCTGTTCCTTGAGGAACCCCTCATAATTCACAAGCAGCCGAACCTAGGTAGAGTTGCAAAGGTCATTCTTATTTTACAATATGAAGAAATATCCAAGGAGCCTTTAAACCCGTCGTTGTCCTCCTGCAGCTTTGCAGTTCTCATACATCAGAATACAGGATGATCTGCCTATCTGTAAGGATGTTCATTTCATAAATATGGGGGGTGGGTTTCCCATGATGCTTCCTTTAGAAGTATTGAGAGATACAGAGATGTGTGAGAATATCCTTTAAATGCTTAAAGCATTAAGTAGGCACCGGATATTTAAGACACTGAGGAAACAAAGATAAACAGGAGAAAATGTATTAAGAAACAGTGAACCAGAGAAACAGATATGAAAATAGCCACACAATAACAAGATAATTGCTTTAATGGAGGTGCTACTACATTCCTTAAAGAGTCATCCAATTATTGCCAAGTGGGTAACATCTTAAATGCATTACAGGATCCCATTGTCTGTAGGCCTCCCGCAGTGAAGCCCAAAGCAAAGAATCACTGTGAGAAGAACAGACACTGAATTTATGCACTCCATGAATTCTAATGTTTGCATATTAAAGTTTCTTAAAACGGAGGACATGTTTAGAAATCACTGCATTCTACAACAAATTATTTTTGAATAAGAGCTAATTATGTTTACATTTGTCATGAAGAAATATGAAAACATGCTATGAATGGTCAAATTAAGCACCAAAGCCAAATGTGAAGACCCATTTAGCACTATTCAAATCCAAATTCAGTGTGAAAACAGGGATTGTGGCGTGTCTGCAACACAGGCATCTCTAATTTGCATGTGCCAAGCAGGATAAGCCCGGCAGTGAGCTGGTGCAGAAACAATGAGGTAATCGGGATGTGTGCATTCCACTTTGATGACTTTTGAAATCAGAGAAAAGTGACAGAGTATTTCCTACTTGGGATAGGACTCACTTATTCTTATTTACGACATATCAAAATGTTTCGCAGGTTTTAGAAAAGACATAAATGGCTGCCAAAGTTTTTAATAGCTCAACCAGTGGCTTGCAAGCAGTCAGTCCTACCTGCAAGGAGACTGGTTGCCATCCCTCATCTGTCTTTTCACCCTCTCTCTGCCCTTTCATTTCTCCAACCCTCCATCCATCCATCTGTACATCTGTCCTTCTACCCTTCCCCCATTCTTTCACCCCCATCCTCCTTCCCTGTTTACTCATCTCTCCCTCTCTCTGTTTCTCCATCCATCCTTCCCTCCATCACTTCCTTCATCCACCCCTCTATCCTTTTTCCCTTCATCCCTCCTTCTATCCCTCCCTTCATCTCTCCTTCCATCCTTCCCTTTATCCCTCCTTTCATCCCTCCCTTCATCCCTCCTTCCATTGCTCCATCCATCTCTCCTTCCATCCCTCCTTCCATCCCTTCTTCATCCCTTGTTCCATCCCTCCTTTCATCCCTCCTTCCATCCCTTCTTCATCCCTCATTCCATCCCTCCTTCCATTCCTCCCTTCATCCCTCCTTCTATTGCTCCATCCATCCCTCTTTCCATCCCTCCTTCTGTCCCTTCCTTCATCCCTCCTTCCATCCCTTCCTTCATCCCTCCTTCCAACCCTCCTTCCATCCCTGCATATCTCCCTCCATTCCTTCTTCCATCCCTTCCTCCATTCCTTCCTCCATCCTTCTATCCATCCCTCCCACCCTCCATGCCTCCTTCCATCCTTCCTTTCCTCCATCCATCCATTCAACTCACAGACATATTCAATGAGTAATATCTATGCCAGGTAGTGCACAGGTGGCTGGAACACACAAAGACAAGTAAGACAAAGCCCGTGCATTGAGAAGACCTCACAGTCTGAATTGTGACCCAGCCACACATAAGACTTAGCTGGGTGTCATGTTTAAAATGTAGCTCCTGGGCACTTAACCCCAGAGTTACCAAACCACACTATCTTGAGCTGCACTTTTTTTAAATTATACTTTAAGTTCTGCACTTTTAACAAGAGCCCCATATGATTTTTAGGCATAATAAAATGTTAGAATTAAGCTCTGAGAAGAGTTTTAAGTGAAGACAAATAATGGCAATTCATCTTCTGGAGTTACTCTGGAGATGCACTGAGGATTTTGTCAAAGGACTGAGGAGCGAGGACCACCTCCAGTCCCAGAAATGAGGACCCTTTGCAGCAATGGCACAGCTACACAGAGGTGCTTCACCAGAAAAGTTACACACCCTTTAAAAAATCAAACATTAAAATAAGAGGCTGATTTTAACTCTATACAAATATTGTTGACTTCTTGAAGAAACTTTATTTATAAAAGGAAAGCTTCAAAAAACATAGAAAATAATTGACCTTGCAATCTTAAAGATTCATCTATTAAGGTTATAAATCTTGACCAAGGAACCTATATGTGAGTAGCCAGATTTGCAGATATGAATGATGATAAATGCATTTATGTATACACATACAAAGTTATAAATGTATTTATTACATACACAAACACATGCACCTGTGTGTTCACCCATGTGCAGAGAAATATTCCTACTCTCTGGAAGCACATCTCTCTTTAGGAAGCGCAGTGATGGATCCATGAGGCTTGCAAAGGCGGCTTTAGACATCACTGCTCGTGGCACTTGACAGTCACAGCAAGCAGGGCATTTGATAAAATATTTTCAAATGCATTTAACCAAAAGCCATGGCCTCTTCCATATGACATGTCATTATTTAACAAATTAATTATTCCACTTTCTGGAGATCACTAAACACCCACCTAGGCCACCTGCCCCTTCTTCCCCGTTTCCTGCTGCACTATTGCTCTTCCAGGCAGCCTCCAGCTTCTGCCCATGAGTCTGCTTCTTGCCATGGCCCCTGCCTACCCAAAAAGTTAAAGACATACCTTGGCAGAAATAACCTTCATTGTGTGTCCAGTCTAATTGTTCCAGCCTGTCTGAGTAACCTACAGTGTGAGCGTTTCTATAATGGGGCTATGGATGTTTGTAAAAAGACCATTGGAGTGCTTGAGGTCTGTTTTCTTTGAGAGGTTTTTATTTCATCCATATGGATAGCAAAGAAAGCAGGAATTGTGTTTTAGGTTTAGGCTGCCTTTTTGTTGCTAGGAATTAGCATCCCCGTGGCATTACAGGTGAGTAGGATGGGGTAGAACCGAGGGCAGAGGCAGGCCCACCTGACACAGCTCCTCCTCACCATCGGCCCCATAGATAGTAGCTCATGGGCTGCTGCTTCCCTTTCACTTTATTGGGCTTTGAGGTCTGTGAGTGATAAATCATTATCATCTCTTTCCCCAGCCTCCTTTCTGCATGCTTTTTTTTCCTGTATAAAATTTTCTGTTACACAGACACACTTTACATATTATGAATATCATGTATTAATATGATGAGAAAGAAAATTTGCTGAAGTGTAAGGATAATTACCTTTAGAGACTTAAAAATACCCTCAAAACTAAGCAGGGCCCATAGGAGCACAGAGAGGCAGTTTTGCACAGTGGTTGAGGTTCTCGACCCGGGAGCCCAACTCAGGATCTGAACGCTGACTTTGTGAGGCCTTCTTTCAGCACGTGGCCCACTCTGCTCCATAAAATTTAGATGGTAAGGGCACCCAGCTCACAGGGCCATGGAAGACAAACGTGCCAGGCCTGGCACACATTGACCACAATTTCTTCCCAGCAAAGCATCACTAGGTGCCCTAAAGACTGTATAACATCAGATGACTCCAAACTAAGCAATTATGGGATCAAAGTTAATCAAAACCAGGAGAAAAGCTAGTAGAAATCAAGTCAACTCAGCCAAGTCTGGGGCACGTGTAATGAGCTTGGCAATTGAATAAGAAACGGATCAAGCACTTTTCTCTAATGAGCTGAGGGACGTGTGTTCTCAGATGGCCACTTGCAATTGGAATCAAAAATCAATAGCAGGAGGGGGCTGGAGCCAGGAATCAGGGCTAACAGATTAAAGCTGTTGAATCACTGGATCTGCCACCGTCAACATAAGTGTCTCTCCCATTGATTGCAGCGATAGGCAAAAGTGAACAACTCAAAATCTAGAGAAAGGGAAAATAGTAACTCCGCTTCCAATGTAATCAGAGAAATTCTTACAACTTGATGAATCAGACCATTTAGTTAAACAAATCACATTAAGCTTTGGGGTTTTTTCTCAAATATATTGATATGTCTTTTCTGAATTAACCAAATTAACCAGTAGTTGTGTCTGTATTGGACAGACGCCATCACAGAATCAGAATTACAACTTAGAGTGGGAGGGATATTGGAAGTCTCCAGTCCTGCACGTGGGGAATTCTCTTTGATGTGTCTCTCCTCTGCAGTCAGGGGGCCAACATGCTGTGCTGTCTGGAAGTCCTTTGAATTCTCAAGTCAAAATATCAAAAATATGCCATTCTTTATTGTAGTATTTTTAATCAACAAAAGATATTTATATAACACCTGTCAAATGGCCAAAAAAAAAAAAAAGGAATGCTAGTTAGTCAGTGTATCCACCCTTTTCTTTTTTTTTTTTTTTTTTTTTTCCCCTGAGACAAGGTCTCACTCTGTCACCCAGACTGGAAAGGCAGTGGTGCAATCACAGCTCGACCTCCCAGGCTCAAGCAAACCTCCCTGTTCAGATCCCCAAGTAGCTGGGACTACAGATGTGCACCACTGCACCTGGCTAATTTTTTAATTTTCTGTGGAGATGAGGTCTCATTATGTTGCCCAAGCCACTCAAATTCCTGGACTCAGGCAATCTGCCTGCTTCAGCTTCCCAAAGTGCTGGGATTACGGGCGTGAGCCACCCCACCCAGCAAGTGTGTCCATTCTTGCCTGCTCTGCAGATTTAAGATTTTGACTTCTTCAGATGAATATGACTAGAGAAAATGGCAGATGACACACTGAGCCCTGTCAACCAAAGCCAAGAGTTGTAGCCGATCTGACAACTGCAGAAGTATCTTTTCTGAAAATTTCCCAAACTGCTCAAATAACCACCACCATACCATGGGAAAGGAAATCTCTGAAAAACCTTAAAAGCTCTCTGAATAATTCCAAATGCATGGGGCCAGAATTCACTAGTGTAGTGTGTTAAAGTCTTCAAAATGTGGGGTATGTAGATGATTCATTGAGGTAAAGGAAGGAAATCTAGAACTTTTACTGATACTTTGATCTCAGTATTTTAATAACAACTTTATTGAGATATAAATCAGATACCATAAAATTCACCCTTTAAAATATACAATTCAAAGGTCTTTACTATATTCTCAGTATTCTGAAACCATCATTCTTATCTTTGGATAGGAATTTTGGAACATTTTTCTGACCTCAGAACAAACCTGTTAGCATTTTCCCCTCCTCTGGCCCCTGGCAACCACTGATCTTTCTGTCTCTGTGATTTGCGTATTCTGGACATTTCATGTAAATAGAATCACACATAAGTGAACATTTGTGTCTGGCTTCTCTCTCTGAGTTTGGTGTCTTCTATGTCAGAACTTCATTTCTTTTTATGGCTGAGTAATATTCCATTGTATGGATGTCCAGAATCTCATTTATCCATTTGTCAGTTGATCCAGCCAACATTTAGGTCATTTCTACTTTTTGTCTATTATGAATAATGCCTCTATGAACATTTGAATACATTGTTTTATGTGGATATATGTTTTTATTTCTCTTGGGTATATCCTTGGCAGTAGATTTGCTTAGTTAAAATGTATTTAACATTTTGAGAATCTTCCAAGCTGGTTGCATTATTTTTAATCCCAACAGAAATGTATGAGGGTTCCAATTTCTCCACATCCTTTTCAACACTTGTTATTATCTGTCTTTCTGATTGTAGCCATCCTAGTGGATGTGAAATGGTGTCTCATTGTAGTTTTTATTTTAATTTCTCTAAGTATTAACGATATTGAGCATCTGCTAATGTACCATTTGCCATTTCTATATCTTCTTTGGAGAAATATCTATGCTAATCCTTGGCCTATTTTTATTTGGGCCCACTTATTGCTGAGTTATAATATGTTATTATGTATTCACATATATCATACCATTATCAGATATAGGAGAATGTCTTATCAGTGTCTCATCAGATACATGATTTACAAACATTTTCTCCCATTCTGTGGGTTGTCTTTTCATTTTCTTAATGGTGTCCTTTGAAGTACAAAACTTTTTGATTCTGATAAAGCCCAATTTATCTATTTTCTCCTTTTGTGACGTGTTTTTGGTGTCCTAGCTAATGAATCATTGCCTAAAGCAAGAGCACAAAGATTTACTTCTGCACTTTATCCTAAGGGGCTAATCATTTTATCTGGAACCTTCATTGCAAGGTTGAGTAAAACCATCAGCACTGGTGAGAGCCAATGTCCTTGCCCCTATCCTGGTCTCAGCAGACAGACCCAGCCTTTCCCCATTTCACGTGGTGTTGGCTGTGGGACTTTTGTAGATACTGTTTTTGGGTTGAAGAAATTAATTTTTATTCCTGTCTGAGCATATCTCATCATTTTAAATTTACGTTTTTGTATATGTTTTATAAATTATATGAATAGAGTGATTTATAGATGATCTATAAATGAGTGAGCATGCAGATGTGGAGAAGATGCTCCAAAGTACTTGGGGTGCATATCATGCAATTGACGGTCACCAGCTCCAAGTACGGTGCCCTGAGGCCAAGACCATGGCCTACCTGAGCCAGGAAAGGCTCACAGGTGCACATCCTTTACCCACTGCCTCTCAGAGGCCTGCAAGCACCCTGGGCCAACCCATGGCTAAATCGACCCCGACTCAGCCCTCCTTGCTAAAGAAGTCTCTATTACCACCATTACACACAAAAGAACATGGGTAAAATTCACTGATTATCCAGGTATTCCCTAATTTCATAGAAATATCCAAAACCATAAAGTACCATGCAAGGGAAGAGATAACACATCATTGAACAGGTCATCCAGCCCTGGAAAATATTCCCATCCTATCTAAACGTGTTTAAGAAAAAAAAAAAAAAGCAAAAAGTATTTATTCTACCTATATTAGTTCTGAGGCCCTGATTCACAGCCCCTGGTCTGGAGCCTTCCTAAGGAGCATCAGCAAATCAGGATAACCACCCCTCAACCTGTCCCCACCCACTCTCTTACAAACACTTCTGTTCCATCCTGTTTCCCAGAATAAACCAAGCCCCCGGCTGGTGTGGGCTCCAGAATCAGGGGCCAGTGCCTGGCAAGGATGTTGTTTGTCCCACACCACTGAATATGGATCTTAAAAGGAGCCATCAGAAAGGCAGAGGGATTAATGAACCTTCTAGGCTGGCGCCCACTGGAGGACCAAGGTGGAGCTGATGGGGCAGAAACCACACCTGAATCCCAGCAAGGGTCAGGAGCCCAAGACACTCAGCCTAAGACCATTTTCTACAGAACCCAGGCACCCTGGATGTGGCTGGAGCACCCAGCCAGGCCAGGCCACAGCCTTCCCACATGGACAGTTGGTTCAGAATTTTAAAAGGTCAGGGCATTCTGCTTCCAGTCTGAAAGATCTTAAACAAGTGATACATTTTTAGAGGTTTGATTATTTAAACTCTTAAGAATCACTGGAACAAATTTAATAGCAGAGCTTTTTCTTATTCTTTTATTCACACGTTCATTACTGTGAATGCATAGATTTCCATTTAGAAATAAATAGTCTGACAGTTTTCACATCTCAACTGGCAGCAGATGCAGAATACAGGCTGCTGCGGAGACGCTCTCTGTCGCACTGAAATGTAATATCAGAGTGCTTTGTTAAATCCGTTATGTGCATACCTGTCACAGGCTGCCCAGGTGTGTCATAAATTAGCAGAGTGAGTAACTTCTGCAGTCCTCCTGCCTTTTTTTTTTTTTTTTTTTTTTTTGAGACAGGGTCTTGTTCTGTCACCCAAACTGGAGTGTAGTGGTGCAATCACTCCTCACTGCAGCCTTGACCTCCCCGCCTGGGTACAGGTGATCCTTCCATCTCAACCTCCCAAGTGTCTGGGACCACAGACACACACTACCATGACCAGTTACTTTTTCTATTTTTTGTAGAGTCTAGCCTTTTTGTGTTGCCTAGCCTGGTTTCAAACCCCTGGGCTCAAGCAATCTGCCTGCCTCATGCATCTCAAAGTGCTGGGATTACAGGCATGAGCCACTATGCTCAGCCTGACACTGCTTCTTGGTAAGCAAAATGAAATCAGAGTTTTACATGCCAAGCTCTGGAGGGGGATTTTTACGCTGGCATAATCCCATCCCCTCTGTTCTATAAACACTCCTGGGAGGCCGTGTCCCGCTCCAGGAATGCCTGCAAAATAGGATGATAAGATTAACTGAGGTATGTAATAATGTTTGCACTCTTCAAGAAAAAAAAAACATGACATGGGTTTGAATGGAATAGCTGAACGTTACTTGGTTGATTTTCTGGTAGTGTCTGCTCATTTTATCACATTGGCAGTGTCTGCCAATTCCCTAACACAACTTCTAAGCCTGTTTTTCCATCCTTGTTTAAGAGGCTTTCTTCGAGGCCAATGCCATTTTGTGGTACTGCCTCTTCCAGCCTCCACTGCTGTTAACCACCAATCTCCTGGATGCTGCCCTTCACTGACTAAAGCCAGGGGTTCCAGAATCCCTCTTTACCTCCCACATAGGGGTCTCTGTGTTGCCGCAATCACTCATCTTCATCGTGGGTGTGGTCCTTCCAGTGCACATTGACGCCTCTGTTTCAACATCTCCAGAGCCTGCGCTGCCTCTCCGTGCCTGCTGACCGTTCTTCCTGTGGGTCCCACCATTTCCCAACTGGGCTATTGTAAGGCTTCCTCGCATGTTATTTCCTTCAGTGCAACTTTCCTGTAATCCATGCCTCAGAATGAGGAGGCGCCCTGCTGTGGGGAGGCGCTGTGCCGTAGGGAGGTGCCGTGCTGTGAGGAGGCTGTGCTGTAAGGAGGCTCTGTGCCATGGGGAAGCTGTGCCGTGAGGAGGCTGTGCCATGGGGAGGCTGTGCCGTGAGGAGCTGTGCCATGAGGAGGCTGTGCCTTGAGGAGGCGCTGTGCTGTGAGGAGGCGCTGTGCTGTGAGGAGACGTTGTGCTGTGAGGAAGCTGTGCTGTGAGGAGCTGCTGTGCTGTGAGGATTCTGTGAGGATGCTGTAAGGAGGCAGTGCTGTGAGGAGGTTATGCTGTGGGGAGGCTGTGCTGTGAGGAGGCTGTGATTTGGGGAGGCTGTGCTGTGAGGAGGCTGTGCCGTGAGGAGGTGCTGTGCTGTGAGGAGGCTGTACTGTGAGGAGGCTGTGCTGTGAGGAGGCTGTGAGGAGGCTGTGAAGAGGCTGTGCTGTGAGGAGGCGCTGTGCTGTGAGGAGGCTGTACTGTGAGGAGGCTGTGCTGTGAGGAGGCTGTGCTGTGGGTGGCTGTGCTGTGAGGAGGCTGTGGGGAGGCTGTGCTATGAAGAGGCTGTGCTATGGGGAGGCTGTGCTGTGAGGAGGCTGTGCTGTGAGGAGGCTGTGCTGTGGGCGGCTGTGCTGTGAGGAGGCTGTGCTGTGAAGAGGCTCTGTGCTGTGAGGAGGCTGTGCTGTGAGGAGGCTGTGCTATGGGGAGGCACTGTGCCGTGGGGAGGCTGTGCCATGAGGATGCTGTGAGGAGGCACTGTGCTGTGAGGAGGCACTGTGCTGTGGGCGGCTGTGCTGTGAGGAGGCTGTGCTGTTGGCGGCTGTGCTGTGAGGAGGCTGTGCTGTGAGGAGGCTGTGCTGTGGGTGGCTGTGCTGTGAGGAGGCTGTGCTGTGAGGAGGCTGTGCTGTGGGTGGCTGTGCTGTGAGGAGGCATTGCCGTGAGGAGGCTCTGTGCTGTGAGGAGGCTGTGCCGTGAGGAGGCACTGTGCCATGGGGAGGCTGTGCCGTGGGGAGGCGCTGCACCGTGGGGAGGCATTGTGCCGTGAGAAGGCGCTGTACCATGAGGAGGCTGTGCTGTGAGGAGCCGCTGTGCCATGAGGAGGCGCTGTGCCATGAGGAGGTTGTGCCGTGGGGAGGCGCTGTGCCATGGGGAGGCACTGTACTGTGAGAAGGCTGTGAGGAGGTGCTGTGCTGTGAGGAGGCTGTGCTGTGGGGAGGCGCTGTGTTGTGAGGAGGCTGTGAGGAGGCTGTGAGGAGGTGCTGTGTCCTGGGGAGGCGCTGTGCCATGGGGAGGTGCTGTGCCGTGAGGAGGCGCTGTGCCGTGAGGAGGCGCTGTACTGTGAGGAGGCTGTGAGGAGGTGCTGTGCCATTAGGAGGCAGTGTGCTATGGGGAGGTGCTGCAAAGACTGCCGTGGGGAGGCGCCGTGCCGTGCGGAGGCATGCTATGGGTTTCACATTCTTGAGCTTCGTGTTTTTCTTCTCTTTCTTCTGCTCCTTGTCCTCCTCCACCTTCCTCTGCTTTTGTAAAGATAGTCAAATTTCATGTCTGGATCCAGAGAAAATTTGCTTTCCCCAGTTCATACAAAAACAATGACAGAGAGAGAGATCCAAGATGGCCGATTAGTAGCAGCTCAGGATTGTAGCTCCCAGTGAAAGTGCAGAGAGCGAGTGGATGCCGCACTTTTAGACGAATTTTTTGTCGCCCACAGACTGGGAGATTCCCAGTGGAGGAGCCACACAGGTCACCAGCGAGACTTTTTTGGCTAGCGTGGCTGTTTTCCTGGTGCCCTGGCACGGCGCTTCTCAGTACGGAGTATACGGGATGGGGTGCCCTTTGAGTTGGGCTCGGCTGGTCCCATCCCCACAAGGAGAACAGCAATTGGAAATGCTGAGGACTGAGCGTTTCACAGCAAGCACAGCCGAACCGGGAAGGTCCAGCTCTGTGGGGAAGGGGCGTCCGCCAAAGGAAAACTAAGAAACAGAAAAAACTTCATCACCGGG
>CAUYLG010006463.1:0-20078 GCA_963573385.1 Cacajao melanocephalus | reverse complement strand
TAATGCCACACATCTACAACCATCTGATCTTTGACAAACCTGACAAAAACAAGCAATGGGGAAAGGATTCCCTATTTAATAAATGATGTTGGGAAAACTGGCTAGTCATATGCAGAAAGCTGAAACTGGATCCCTTCCTTGCACCTTACATAAAAATTAACTCCGGATGGATTAAAGATTTAAACATAAGACCTAACACCATAAAAACCCTAGAAGAAAACCTAGGCAATACCATTCAGGACATAGGCATGGTCAAGGACTTCCTGACTAAAACACCAAAAACAATGACAACAAAAGCCAAAACAGACAAATGGGATCTAATTAAACTAAAGAGCTTCTGTACAGCAAAAGAAACTATCATTAGAGTGAACCGGCCACCAAAAGAATAGAAAAATATTTTGCAATCTATCTATCTGACAAAGGGCTAATATCCAGAATCTACAAAGAACTTAAGCAAATTTACAAGAAAAAAAAAAAAATCAAAAAGTGGGTGAAGAATATGAACAGACACTTCTCAAAAGAAGGCATTTATGCAGCCAACAAACATATGAAAAAAAGCTCATCAGCACTGGTCATTAGAAATGCAAATCAAAACCACATTGAGATACCATCTCATGCCAGTTAGAATGGCGATCATTTAAAAATCTGTAGACAACAGATGCTGGAGAGGATTTGGAGAAATAGGAACGCTTTTACACTGTTGGTGGAAGTAGAAATTAGTTCAACCATTGTGGAAGACAGTGTGGCAATTCCTCAAAGATCTAGAACTAGAAATACCATTTGACCCAGCAATCCCATTACTGGGTATATACCCAAAGGATTATAAACCATTCTATTATAAAGACACAGGCACACATATGTTTACTGCGGCACTGTTTACAATAGCAAAGACTTGGAACCAACCCAAATGCCCACCAATGATAGAGTGGATAAAGAAAATGTGGTACATATACACCATGGAATACCATGCAGCCATAAAAGAAAAGAACAAGTCCATGTCCTTTGCAGGGACATGGATAAAGCTGAGAACCATCACTCTCAGCAAACTGACGTAAGAACAGAAAACCAAACATCGCATGTTCTCACTCATAAGTGGGTTTTGAACAATGAGAACACATGGACACAGGGAGAGGAACATCACACATCGGGGCCTATCAGGGAGTTGGGGGCTAAGGGAGGGATAGCAGGGTGTGGGGGGATAGGGGAGGAATAGCATTAGGAGAAATACCTAATGTAGATGACAGGGTGATGGATGCAGAAAACCACCATGGCATGTGTATACCTATGTAACAAACCTGCATTTTCTGCACATGTACCCCAGAACTTAAAGTATAATAAAAAAAAATGTTTTAAGTAAAGAAAAAAAAAGTTAAAGGTTTGGTCAGTTAAAGTCAAAAGGGTAAAGTCATCATATGATCAGCAATTCCATTCCTAAGTATATGTACACAAAAGAATAAAAAACATATGTATGTTCATATAAAAGCTTATACACAAATATTCATTGCAGCTTTATTCAAACCAGCCAAAAAGTGGAAACAACCAAACAACAATCATTTATCAACTGATAAATGGATTAACAGAATGTGGTATAGTCATATAATGCAATAGTATTGGGCAATAAAAAGAAACTAATTCCAGTACTGATACATACCGATACATGGGGGAACCTTGAAAACATTAAGCTAAAGTGAAAAAGCTAGTCATGAAAGACCACATATTATGTGATTCCATTCATATGAAATGTCCAGAATAGACAAATCCATAGAGACAGAAAGTAGCTTTGTGGTTGCCTGGGGATGAGGGGCTTGGGGGGAAATGGGTAGTCACTGCTAATGGGAATGGGTTTGATTTTGTGTGTCTGTATGGTGAGAAATATGTTCTAAAAATGGATTATCATGATAATCCATTTATCATGATTGCACAACTCTGTGACTAAAACCCATGAATTGTATACTTTGAATGAATGAATTATTTGGTATATGAATTATATCTCAATGAAGCTGTCACTAAAAATAACAACAGTATGGAGCTTGGAAGTGGGAATACTGTGGCAGTATTTTCCAGCTCAATAAGACTACTTTTTTTTTCCTTTTCTTTGAGACAGAGTCTCACTTTGTCACCTAGGCTGGAGTGATGTGGCGCTATCTCAGCTCACTGCATCCTCCACCTCCTGGATTCCAGCAATTCTCGTGCCTCAGCCTCTTGAGTAGCTGAGACTACAGGCATGTGCAAACACAGCTGGCTAATTTTTTTGTATTGTAGTAGCGACAGTGTTTCACTATGTTGCCCAGGCTGGTCTCGAACTCCTGAGCTCAGGCAATCCTCCTGCCTCAGACTCCCAACATGCTAGGATTATAGGAATAAGCCACTGTGCACAGCCTTCAATGAGACTTCTTTTAGATGCTTTGTAAATTGTTTCAAGTCATCAAAACATTACAAAAATAGTGGAATCACTAACACTGGCTAACATTCTTTCAATCAGATAGAGATTTAATAAAGGAATGTGAGAAGTCAGGGGAATGGGAACAACCTATTTTTAGCCTGATGATGAACACAGGATATTATCCTACATCTTACATTGCTCTCCAAAACTCTGGAAGTATCCCCACTTCCAAGCGCCATACTGTTGTTATTGTTAGTAACAGCCTCATTCAGATATAATTCATATACCAAATAACTCACTCATTCAAAGTACACAATTCAGGGTTTTTAGTATATTCACAGAGTTGTGCAACCGTCATGATAGTCATCTTACATTCTCAATTACTTGACTTAACTAACATTGAAATAATTTTGGTGCCCTGTCACAGTAACTGGCCCAATACGTGAGCTTAGATTTGACACTGTCTGGAGACAATCCTCAGAGAATGTGATTGAAAATTCACTTAACAATCAAGTTAAAATCATTGGAGGATAAAGATGGTGGAATTTAGTGACCAGCCAGGAGGCCTGGGTGAGCCCACATCACATATTGCTTTCAACAAATGACCTCCTTTGGTGGAAAAGTGTTATTAATCAAGGTTGGGAGAAAGAGAAAAAAGAGAGAGGGAGGAGTGGAGAGAAAACCATCTCATCCAGATATGTAGGTATTCCAGCAAGACAGGCAACACGGTGTGTTTTCCTGTCTCTGACCTCCCCACTGTGCCCTACCCCAGCCTCAGCCCCTCTTCACTGCTCCCGTCCCCCTGCTGCTTCTGAATACTCACCTACTGGTTAGCGGCTGGGAAGAAAAGTAAAATGTCCCTTCCTACAGCATTTGCATTTTCACAGATGTCTTTGAAAGACACCAAAGTTTTAGAGAGCCAGAGTAATGAATTCCCAACATACATTTCCAACCCCTTGGGCAGCAGTTGGGAGAAGAGGGTTCCTAAGCCTGTGTCTCACGCCCACAGATAACACTCAGAGGCCCCATGCCCTCTTCCTTCTCCCTGGGCTGGGCTCAGCATATTCACAAAATGTTTGGCCAATGCTGTTTGCACGTCTGTTACCTGTTCCCTGAGGAAGAGGAACACATCTTTCATCTCTATATTCCTAGTACCAAGAACACAGGTCTTAACAATTGCCTTATAAATGCATGTGTTAGTTAATGCATGCAAGTTTTAGATCATTTGAGGTTTTTTGTGCTTCATGTTTAAGAGTCATCTATTGGATCTCAAGGAAGAATGGTAGCCAAAGTGCAGGGCTGCTATTCAGCCGGTGCACTGCGGGCCATCCAGCCTATTGATGAGATGGAGAAAGGCCTGGAGTCCAGCTCTCCTGACGTCCAGTGTAAAGCTTTTCCCATATCACTGTGCCATTTGCCCAGGTGACAAAGATCAAATGAAATGTAGAAACAGGACATTGTGCAACAGGTCAGAAGAGGCCAAGAGATCCTTCTGTGAGCCAACAACTTCTATAGGGAACCAGTGAGCACCTGCCTGAGCCCTGGCTCCAGCCCTTTTTGAAGAACTCTCCCTTACGGAAGTCACATCCCCTCCCTAAACCTCAGTTTCTCCATCTGTACAATGTGTGTATAGGACCAGAGGATCTCAGAGATTTCTGCTTTTTCTAATTGTTTCTAATACAGAGACTGACTAAAAAAAAGCAATTATAATCAACAGGACCACTTCTCATTAGCCCCTGTAGATAATACAAAATTCTTGGTGCAAGTGGTTGGCTGGATGAGATACTAGAGGGGAACCTCCTTAGCAAAGGGAAGAGAGAAATGTGTCACTGGTTGGTACTGCCTGATGCCATGTCATTTTTGTCACAAATGCAAAAGAATAAGGGGGGAAAAGTTGCATTCCGTTAACTATAAAGCTGCTTGCCCCTGACTGCACAACCATCCATTCCTGGGAGGTATGCTGCAGAGGAGCTCACGCCAACACGGCAGGCCAGGACCTTGGTGGTAAGGCAAATTCAAGGATTAATTCTAATCAAGGGTTCTTTGAATACACATCACCTGTCAAAACTGAGAGTCTGTCCTGCGGTCAGAAAAAGGGAAAAGGCCCTGCAAGCCTACTTGAGTAACTCCTGGAGATACCATGGTCCACCAGAATCAGGAATTCCTCCATCATTTTTAGAGGCAATTGGCCACCAGACACTGAGTCATTCCACAGATCTTCTCCTAGCTCTGCCCAGGATCTCCACAGACAATTAAAGATGTCCCAAGCACAGGAACCCCAAATCCTCTAGGCCTATGGAGACAGATGGGGCCACATAAACAGGAATGCTTCGAAGTTCACTGGCTCCTGTCACCCCCTAGCCTACTCACACAGGAACTCCAAACCCCAGCGAAGTTACCCTTGAGTGGGTCTGGTGCTCTCAGGGGCTGTATTCTACATGTTCTCCAACATCAGGTAGCCAACCACAGGCACATGTCACTGCTGCCCTGCAGGCATCTACCAGACACATGCTAGCTACCCACCAGCTAGCATAGCACAAGCAGGGAAACCAAGGGTCTAGCTCATGACTGACTGCTTCTTTTCCTAAAGTCATTCTGACTAATTTCTCCATTATCCACGTGGGCAAAGTGCAACCCACAACAAATGGATCTCAACTAGATACTCTTCTCAAGCTCACATGTCATGGGATTCCACAGTCAGTCCTCTTTCAGTGACAAGTCTATCCAACCAGGGCTTTCATGATTTTGCTGTCCTCTTCCTATGTCTTATCCACTGGGGAATGGCAGAAGGGAAACAATAGGACAAAGAGATGTAGACACCATGGATATGGCATTACGTACGACTCCTGAGGCCCGCAGGACTTCAGGAGTATGTTCCTGGTGCTGACCCTCACATCCATTGACCTAGTCCCTCACACCTCTCTGAACCTCCACTTCCTTGTTGGTAACTGATAAATGATACCACACTGCATCTGCCCATTGTGGGGATGACATGAGACAATATGTTAGGTCATTAGGAGTCAGATTATGAAAAATCTCATGTTCTAGATGTGTGCTGCCCATGGAAACATAATGCAAGCCACATATGTAATTCTAGATTTTCTGACAATCATGTGTGATGGTTAATTTTATGCGTCAACTTGGCTGGGTGAAGGGATACCCAGATAGCTGCTGAAACATCATTTCTGGGAATGTCTGTGAGAGTGTTTCCAGAAGAAATTAGCAGTTGAATCAGTAGACCAAGTAAAAACGATACATCCTCACCAATGTGGGCAGCATCATCCAATTCACAGAGGGCCCAGAGAGAACAAAAGAGGCAAAGGAAGAATTCATTCTCTCTTCTGGAGCTGGGACACATCTTCTTCTGCCCTCAGACATCAGAACTCCAGGCTAAGAGGCCTTCAGATGCTAGAACTTACACCAGCAGCCCCCAGTTTCTTAGGCCTTTGACCTCAGATTTGACCTCAGATTTGACCTCAGATTTAGAGTCATACCATCGACTCTCCTGCTTCCCAGGCTTTCAGATTTAGACTGAATTACTCCACCAGCTTCCCTGGTGCTTTAGCTTACAGATGGTATATCATGAGACTTCTCCACCCCCATAATCATGTGAGACAATTCCACCAAAATAAATCCCCCAGTATATCTATATCTATCCATCGATCCTATTGATTCTGTTTCTCTGGAAAACCTTTATACACCATGTTAAATTTTTAAGTAAAAACAGTATGAATTTTAATAATATTTTCCTTAACCCAATATATAAATTATGATTTTGACATGCAATTAAATAAAATCGAGATTTTTTTTCTCTTTTATGCCAGCTCTTAGAAATCCTGTATTTATTGTACACTTACCAAACATCTCAATTCAGACTGGTCACATTTCAGACAACAGCCACTTGTGACTAGAGGCTGTCGTATTGGACAGCTTTATACTAAAGTTGGACTTCATTCTGTGAACAGTGGGGAGCCATGATGGATTTTTTTCCCAGAGGAGTGAAATGCCAACAAGGCAGTTTAAGAAGCATTCATCTGGCCTTGGGCTAGGGGCAGAGCTGTTCTACCTCAGTGGTCCAGTCACTAGACCGAGAGACAGCAGCTCTATTTTCTGTCTCCTTGGCATCTACACAGGGCCTGACAGAGAGTCCTTGGTAATATGATTGGATGAAACAATCAATCAACAAATCAGCAGACACTGCCTGAATCTGTAAGGCAAGTTAAAGTGAAGGGTCAAGATGAGTCTGAAGGCCGGAGCCTGTGATAGGGGAAGAAAGACAAGGTGGAAGGACAGGAAATAAACAGGCTGGATGAGGAACCGAGAGTAGAGGGCAGGATGACTTTCAATTTAGACCTGTAGTGCTAATTTAGACCTCCTCATGACAGGAGGCCACTGAGACTAAATGACTGGTTTAGAGAGAATGCAGAACTGGAGCTCAGAAGATGTAAGTCACTCAGCAATCTCTGAGTAGCTGGGAGGCACCAGGCATGCTCTGAGTCACAGAGAATGAAGCACACATACTGAAGCAATGAGATTGACAGTGAAGGTTTAAATGCATGTGACAGCTAAAGAAAAAATGCAAATTCACATGCACACCCCAGGCCTCAGACAGCTGGACTGGCTGGGAGGGGGCAGCTAAAGACGGGGAAGACCATTTGGAGAAGCTGTGAGGAGCCAGGCTTTAAATGGCCCCATATTTACTGAAGCAGGCACAGCATCCTCGACCAGCAGAGCCCTGGTCAAACAGTCTGCACTTCATTATCCAGTTGCATTCTCGGGGGATCTGGGGGTGAGACTGCTCAGCAAAAACAGCTGTTTTCACTTTAAACAGTTTTAGATCAAAGCCTGCGGCATACAAGCTCTCTGTGTAACACTATTAATGAAGAAGAAAGTCTCCCAGGAGCTCAAGAAAATAAAAATAATGAAAATAAACGTCTTTGACACTCATCCAAAAAGCTTGCTCCTCAATATTTGCAACATCTAAGAGAAAAAGGGCCAAGGACAGGAAAGGTCAGGGTAATGAGTGTAAGGAGCATGGCCATCCAGGATTTGAGCATGCTCAGGAAGCCACCCACGACAGGCACCATGGCCTTCCAACCCAAACTAACAATTTCCTAAATTATGCAGCCCAGCAGCTCACATTAACTCCAGAAATCCTCCTTGGGGAAAAGCAGAAGTAAACTGCATATTGCTATGCCTAAGATATCAAAGGTGCACATTCTCATGATCACAAAGATGGACCTCAAAGAAGTTCTGTGGACATTCTCTCCTTTGAATCTCATAAGAACACCTTAAATCAAACTGGTTAAGCATCACTAACTGGATTGGACAGGTGAGAAAATGGAGGCTCAGAGGGGTTAAATAACTTGCTCAAAGGCAATATATTTGTTCTGCTGCAAGTGAAGCAAACCAAACCCCCAAAAAGAAGAAATAAATTAACAGGCGTAATCAGGAAAGGCAGGGAAGACTGGGCTTAAGAGCAACTGAACTTAGGGATTCTAACACCATCAGGACTCCCTCATTCTCTGTCTCTTGTTTCTGCTTTTCTGGCTTTGTTATCTCAGGCCAGCTCCCTCAGAAGCTCCAAGCTAAAACCCTTTGTATTAGTGTGTTTTCACATAGCTATAAAGAACTACCCCAGACTGGGTAATTTATAAAGAAAAGAGTTTAATTGACTTGCAGTTCTGCACGGCTAGGGAGGCCTCCGGAAACTAATGACCGTGGTGGAAGGGGAAGCAGGCACCTCTTACATGGGGCAAGCGAGGAGAGAAGCCCGGAAACTGACATTTATAAAACCATCAGATCTCGTGAGAACTCACTATCACGAGAACATCACAGGGGAACCTGCCCCTATAATCCAATCACTTCCTTCCCTTGACATGTGGGGATTACAATTTGAGATGAGATTTGGTTGAAGACACAGAATCAAATCATATCATCCTTACAGCCTCTCAAATAACAGGAAAAGAAAGTCTTTTCTGCCAGCTCCAGGTAGCAAAACCTTGGAGAACATTCTAATTGGCCAGACTGGGCTACCACTGTGGCTATAGGCATGGGAAACCATCACTGGCCCTGCCTGGGTCAACGAGCTTCATCTCCCACCTGAATATGTTTTTAGACTAAATAAGAGGAACGGGGACCGGGCAACCAAAAACAGCGGCCTCTATAGTCACTGTTAGGAAGGTCACAACCAACAGACCAGGAGGCAGACCTTCCAACTTGCACCTCATCAATTATTACTGTCTCAACGAGCGCATGTATATTGCAGTAGGTTCCTCGCAAGGACCAAAACAGATGTGGTTCCTGCCCTTATATCACAAAATATAATGAGAGGCAAAAGATAAACCAGTAAAGAGGCAGAATGATAACTGCTAATTGTAACAAGTGCCATGAAGGAAGGCAACAGGATGAAGTGATAAAATTAGGCAGCTATTCAAATGGGATATTTAGAAAAGCTCAGAAGAGGAGGCATTTAAGTTATGATCTAAGACTGAAAAGAAGCCAGCCAAAGAGAGTGAGGGAAAAACTGTTCCATGCTCAGTGATGGAGCTCTGTGTGAAGAGGCCTTGAAATAGGAAAGACCCTGGCTCCACCTGGGTAAATAAATAGAAAAATAGGATGCAACACAGCAGTGAGAAGGGAGTGGGAAGATCAGCATGTGAGGAGTAGCCAAGGTCCAATCACACCGTGCATGGCATGTCCTGGAAAGGAGCTGACATTTTACTCTAAGGCAATGCAAAGCCACCTGCAGATCTTCAAGCCTCAGAGTACTATGAAATTATTTGTATTTTTTAAAGTTTATATGTGGAGAAGAATTTGGAGGGGAACAAGAGTGGAAAGAGGCTGGCTAAGAGGCTGTGATTGCTGCAATCCAGCAAGAGTTGATGTGGCTGAGACTACAGTAGTGGCTACAGAAGTGGAAAGACTGGGAAGATAAGAAGTACATTTAGCAGGAGGAAAGAGATAGGGCTTGTAGAATCAGATGCTTGGTTTGAGGGAGAGAAAAGAATAAGGGAGGACTCTCTGTACTAAGCAGGTGGCTGAACGGTGAGGTCATTTCCTGAGAGAGAGAACAGTGAAGTTAAACAGTTTGAATAGGGAAGAGATGGAGATCTCAGCCTGAGATAACTAATTCAGAATTGACTGTGAGATATGAAAGTGGTAAGTATACATTTGCATATTTAAATTTGGAGTTCATCCAAAATTTGAGCTGGAGACAGAAATTTCGAAGATAGCAAAATATAAATGATAATCAAAACTGAAGGCATCAGTGAGATTACTTATGGAGTAATTATGGAGAGAAATAAGAGTAAGACCTAACGCTGAATTATAAGAAACTGCAAAACACAAAGGTAACAGAGGAGAACCAACAGAAGAGACTGAAGATAATCAGAGTGAGAGAAGGGAAAGGGAGAGAGAATGATTCCATGGAGATCAAAGACGAGTGTGTCTCACGGAAGAGGAAATAGCTGTGTCAAACTTCTGAGAAGTCAAGAACAGTGAGAGCAGGAGAGCGCCATTGAACTTGTCAATACAGAGGTCCTTGAGAACTTTGCCAAGAGTAGTTTCAATGGAGGATAGGAATGACACCCAGACAGAAGTGGGTTGGAGAAGGAGCGAGGAGTGTAGAGAATAAAGACAGCATGTGACACACCATTTCCAGTTTTGTGAGAGAAGCAGAGAAGTGAAATGGTAGCTGGAAAAAGATTGGGGATTGAGAAAATTTTGTAAAGAACTGGAGATAGTTATAAAGAAGCCATTACTGTGCTGGCTATGTAAATTGGATGACTGTAGTAAGCTCTCAGTTGAATGGTGTTCCCAGGCTTTAAAATGTTCATTCTGTGGGACTAGATGTTTCCCAAGATTCCTTCCGTATCTGTCCTTCTAAAATTCTACAAGTACTCTTTTCCCAAAAGTCAGAAAGAAAATATCCAGGACTGATATTCAAGCACCTCCTCCTCCTTGTCTTCTCAATTCATTTGATCATTAATTTATTCATTCCTTTCCCTAGAAGGTGAGTGCCACAAGGGCAGGATTTTTGTTTGCAGATGGGCACATAGCAGGTGGTCAATAAATATTTGCTTAATGAATTAACAAATGGGCAGATTCAATCAGTAGGTATAGAGTACCTACACATGCGGAGCTCACTCAAATCCACTCAACAAACATTGAGCACCCAACAAACGCCGGGCTCTATGCTAAGCACACCTCAGTCAGCGCCTCCTTAAAGTAGAAAAAGTAAGAATTGGTTCTACCTGCTTCACAAGACCATTATGAGAATCAGATGAGAAATATAGGCTTTAAAGAAAACTTTGCAATGAGTAGGGGGTGTAACAAAGACTATCACCATAGTACCTTAGAAAGATAAAATGTTATGAATAAACATGGCTCTGCCCTCAAGGAGTTTGTAGTGAAATTAAATAAATGAGAAAAAAAAACCATATGAGACAAATGCAATCACTGTTTCGTAGGTACCTAAGTATGCATCAGGCAGTGGAATGTTTTAGATGCCTTCTCTCACCCCACCATTATACCCACAACTGAGATGGGTAGCAACACCTTCTTCATGTAGATGCGGAGACCAATGTCTGACAGGTTAAATCACTCAGCTAGTAGGAGACAAAAATCGATGAAAAGCTAGGTTTGTCTCCAAAACTCTTACTCTTTCTAAAATATTTTCTTTCACACAAAATTAAATCTTAGAAAGCATTTAAAGCCATTGTCCCTGAATACTAGCAATGAGTAGGTGAGGGAAGCAGGAACGATGATTTACCGCAGGCTTACTGGACACTCAACTCTCTCTATATATTATATCATTTAATTCTTATTCGTGACATAAGGCCTATACCCATTTTGTACACTAACACAAATTTCAACTGAGTTCTCCAATTCACTGACATTAACTAAAGTTGGCTTCAGCAGCACCTGTTATTTTGTGGAAAAACTAACGCTATTTTCAAGATTTTGGAAAATTCCCAGGGAGTTCATGTTCTTGAGGTAAATTCTAGTTCCAAACACACTTACCTCACCACACGCCGTGCTCACAGCTGATCTCCTCCTTCTGCTGGGCACGAGTGCAGACCTAAGATGCAGAGCCTTTGATTTCGTGCAGAGATCACTCGCACAAGGCATTAAAAAGCATATGGTAGGCTTTGCACTATGCTTGGGAGACAGAATAGCTTTACATCCCAGCAAAGTAAACAGCGTAAGACTGACTAGCAGACAACCTTGCCCATCATATCCTTTGTTCAGGTGCCTCTGGGAGTTTCTCACTGTTAATTTTTCTGCCGACCCTCCAGCCTTCTCCTGAAGACACTCCTCACAGGTGAATCCCCCTTGTGAACACTTATGGAATTGCCTATCTAGAAGGACTTATTTTAAATCCTGTCCCTTCTGCATCCATAAGAATCCTGGGGGTTTACAGGGTTCTTACATGACCCCAGGAGACTGGTCAAGGTGTGGCCATCTAAGCCATGTTCAGCCAATGAGGCCTCAACCTGGGCATTTTGGAATTGGGACCAGAGAAGCTACTGGATCAGCCCCTCTCTGACGGCATTCAGCACCTCTAGTGATTGATACATTTCAGCTGAGTAACAGGGGCTGCTTAAGCGAACTTAAGCGGCTGCTTAAGCATCAGCTGAAATGTATCAATCTCTAGAGGTGGCGAATGCCGTGTTTCACCAGGAAAAGAAAGCCAGTCTTCAGGAAGAGAATGAAGCATATTTACAAAAAGTAGCCAAGAGGAGAAAAAACAAGAGATGAAAAAAGATAGCCATGACAGTACCCACGACACTCATTTTGGAGTTCCCAGAGCCCAGACACATCCCTGTTCTTCAGCTCCATGTTTTGGGCTGTCACCTTCTAGCAACAGGAACGCTGGAGGATTTGAAATGTGATCTTCCTTTTCTCCTCTGCCATTCTTTGCATGTAAATGAAAGCAATAGAGAATTATCTCCCTCCACCATATGAATTATGTCAATCATGTTAGAAGATAGAATCAGTTTACTCTGAGTGAAGAACTCAGCTAACACAGACAACCCCTGCCAGTTCTGACAGAAGTAAGGACACCCTATAATGCTTTCTACCAGGCATCCTACCTAGCCCCAGCAAGAGTCAGATGTCAGGGTTCTCCCCACCACCCTCATGCCCACGTAGAGTATGGCTCACATTGCTGGCTTAGCTGATGGGGTGGACACTGCTCAGGAACCCTCATCTGTCATCTCACAATGCACAAAGGGGAATGGAGTATCAAGGAATTTAAAGAACTTGCCAAAGTCAGAGCAAGTAAGAAGAGGTAGAATTTGAAACGGGGTATGCTTGTGTTTCATTAACATGATGGTGGGACAGAAGTGCAGGCCCAAGAAAGCAGGGCCGCGGGATGCGAATGGGAGAAACCCATCTACCAGGGGTCTGTAGAGCTTTGCCTTTTCCATATTGTTATTTCTTCTCTCTTTCCTCCTTTATTCTTCTCCCACAATCCCTTCCTTCCTCTTCATTCCTTCTCCTCCAACCCTTCTGAGCCCCAAGACTCTAACTGGCATGGAGGAACACAAGTGGCTCCACTCTGACCATCCCCCTGAGGCCAGTCAAGAGACCATGAGCCCTGGCCCCAGAAAACAAGACAAGTTTGTGCAGAGGACACTGTCATCCACTAAGGACAGGCACAGCAGAGAGAAATCCAAGCGAAAAAACAAAGGAGGCTGAAGAGAGAACTACACGTTGCTCACCACAGGCCTTGAATGGCCTTTCGTGGCCTTCTCTGGATTCCCTCTTTTCTCATTCTTTGAAAAGGAGAGGCTAAGAAGGTACATCACAGTCTTCTATCAAAGCAAAAGGGTTGTTCTTAGACCTGCACACATTAATCCCAGCTTCTGTCCCCCTGATTTTCACAGGAACAATCTGTGTGACCTTTGGAAAGTCATTTTAAAAAAAGACAAAAAGTCATATCACTCTATGGAATATGATCCAAATCTCATAAAGTATGTGTGTATAAATGGCTGCTTGCACAAAGGAAAAAAGCAGGATGAAATACATCAAAATGTTCTGTAGGGGAAAATTTCAAGTAATTTTTCCTTTATACTCTCCTCTGTTTACACTGTTCATACAATGAACATGTATTATTTTGTAATTACAAAATTCCTCACTGAGTATCTCTGGGCTGTAGTCTCCAAGGGTATTAAGTGTGGATTGCACCTGCTTTGCTTCTGTCATAGTGCTATTTTGGGAATAAATGAGATAAGGCCAAAAACTGCGTGATCCATATCACCAGCTGAGGTTGCCAACATTAGCATGTTTCTTTCATTTTTCCCATTAGTCACTTGAGCAGCTGTAAGCTCTTGTTATTAAGCAGTTGAGTATCTACCACCTTGAGGCCTCACCCTTATGGCACTATAGAACGGGTTCCCCTGTAAACAACAGAAAACCCGACTCATAGTAGCTTACACAAATGGGCATGTTTTTCCCTTCCATAACAAGAAATCCAGAATTAGACAGTCTAGGGCTGGAATGCTGCACAAGGATGTTCTCAAAAATCCAGGCTCCTGTATCACTGTCCTTCGTATGTGATTCATTCTTGTGGTCACAGGAAGGCTGCAGCACCTCTAGGTAAGAAGAAGAGGGAAGAGCAAAGGGCAAAGAGATTTTGTCTTTTAATTTGGAATGTGAATTCTACCTACATCCTATTGGCCAGAACCAGATCACGTGACCACCTCCAGTTGCAAGGGAAGCTGGGAAGTTGAATAAGTTCATTTTCTACCCTCTATCATAGAGAAGCCAAGGAAGGAAGAACCTGTGAATGACTTTTGGTTAACCCAGCCCTTAGTCTACCACACCACTGGAGCTTATTTAACCTGAAGGGTTCAGTTCCACCTGAAGGCCAGGTGGAGTGTGAACTGGAAAGTCTGTCCTCTCCACAGAAACACCCAGTTTTCATCTGTCATTGAATGTGTTGCTGCCTTCCAGGATTGCTGTTAACAACTAGTCCCAAACAGTCAGCTGACTCCTTGTCCCCAGCAGAGGTGGTGATCTTATTGTTCCCCTGTCCCTATACAGGCCATAAGACTCTCATGGTTGGTTCTTGCTGCAGTCATTTAAGTTACACTGTGATGCACAGCCATTATTCCTCAACCATAACTTCAGTGGAAAGGTGGCCGAGACATAAAGGGCTCTCACCTCATCCTCATCTTGTGTCAGAAATTGCTTCTCCACAATCCCTTATCCCCTAATTTGGAGCCTGGGTTATCAGTCCAGACTTCCCAGAGAATAACCTCTTTTCTCACTGGAAGAGTTCAGACTAAGTCATTCCAATCCATTAGAGAAGGCCTAGTACAGCTGAACCTTTTGATGATGGCAGTCAGACTCTCAATGCCTTTCCCACAGAAGACTCCTTGGCCCCTATGAAAATTTGTATGCCTTTTCTCCCAAATCATCTCAGATCACAAAAAGCATTGCTAGGACTTGTCTCCATCAGGCCACACAAGGCCCTATTATGCTCTTTCACCACTGGGGAAATTACACTTAAATAACCGAAAGGACCCACTCCAACAGCTCTCCCTGAACATAAATGTGCCCCAGTGTAATTTGTTGTGAACACCTAGATGGAGAAACAACTATTCTAAAAATATGTGTGTTCCATAAGATGAGGCACCTACCTTATGCATACAAAAGTGATTTAAGATGGAAGGAAACCGGCCGGATGCGGTGGCTCACGCCTGTAATCCCAGCACTTTGGGAGGCTGAGGCAGGTGGATCACAAGGTCAGGAGTTCAAGACCAGCCTGGCCAAGATAGTGAAAACCTCTCTCTACTAAAAATACAAAAATTAGTCGGGCGTGGGGCAGGTGCCTATAACCCCAGCTACTCGGAAGGCTGAGGCAGAATTGCTTGAACCTGGGAAGCAGAGGTTGCAGTGAGCCAAGATCATGCCACTGCACTCCATCCTGGGCTACAGAGCAAAATTCCATCTCAATAATAATAATAATAATAATAAGATGGAAGGAAACCAAAGACTTCCAGGTCTGCAGTATGGCGGACTCTTGTGAGCCATCCTCAAGGAATGGGCAAGAAATGTGGGCAATCAAATCACAAATATTATTTTACATCCTCAGCTGAACTCACAAAAAAGAATGGGAAATCTCCAGGATCCAGAAATACAGAGGAACTGAAAACCAGAGAGGCAAATATGTTAACCACCTTATGGCTGCTCTAGTTTTTGTTTGTTCATTCATTTACTTTTTTATTGGGGTATAATTAGCATATAGTAAAATACACAATACTTAATGAATTTTTACATATACCTACAACCATGTAATTGTCACCCAGTTCAGGATATAGAATATTTCCAGAACTGCAGAAGGCTCCCTCACGCCACCCTTCAGTCGATAACTTCCCTCAAGAGTAACAACTTTCCTGACTCAACATCAAAGACTAGTTTTTCCTGTTCTAGAACTCCGTAGAAATGTAATCACACAGTGGATATTCCTTTTTTTCTGGGTTATTTTACTCAATATTATCTGTGACATTCATTCATGTTATTACATGTGTCAGCAATTTGTTTTTTTGTCACTATGCAGTATTCCATTGTAAATTATACATCACTATTTATCAACTCCACTATTGATGGGCATTTAGGTTGTTTCCAGGTTGGAACTATTATGAGTAAAGCAGCTACGAACATTTCATATATGTTTTCTGGTGGATATATGCAAGGCATGGGTTTTCATGCTTATCCAAGGACACTGGGATGAGACCAGCCTAAGCAAAGTAGAGAAATGAAGCTTAAAAGTCCCACATGAAACCAGACCATCAAAGAACTGTACTCTTGGTAATAGTGTAGACTAGGAAAGAAATCCATAAGTACAGGGAGAAAAAGAAGACATCTATCCATCCCTGTCTGAGATCTGAGTGGGAAAAAAATTCTCCCTTGGAAATCTATAATCATAGCCTCATACTTCACAGCTCTGGAGTTAAAATGTACACAGTCAGCTTCAGGTGTTTTGGGTTCAGAAAACCCAAAGCGGATGAATTAACACAGAAAGTTCCTACAAGCCAAATGACAACCTGAGGCCCCTGACAGAAACAAATAAAAAAACCATTGCAGAAGGGCACAGTTTCATCCCCCATTGTGTATGAGCCCAACAAATAAATGTCCACTGAAGCAAATGAGGAACCAAACCGCCTTGAGCGAGAAGCAGCAAACATGCACAATTTAAACAGAAAAAAAAGGATGCTTACACTCACAAAAGTTTCAGATAATAGGACAACATAATAGGAATTGAGAATAAATGCATTTAAAATAGTAACCCAATCTAAAGGAATTGAGACTTTAAGAGAAGGACAAGCCACTATGGGGGCGGGGGGGGAGCAGGAAATTTTTTTTAATTTAAAATTTAGCCATTTATGCTAAACACCATTAAATTGCACAATTTAAGCAGATTATGATGTGTAATTACATCTCGATACAGCTTATTTGAAAAATTCAGACGTTTAAGTCATATTTTAAAATTTAAAAGGTTTAGCAAGGCTGGGTGCAGTGGCTCATGCCTGTAATCCCAGCACTTTGGGAGGCCGAGGCAGGCAGATCATGAGATTGGGAGTTTGAGACAAGCCTGAACAACATGGTGAAACCCCATCTCTACTAAAAGTACAAAAATTAGCCGGGCATGGTGGCATGCACCTATAATCCCAGCTACTTAGGAGGCTGAGGTAGGAGAATTGCTTCAACCAGAGATACAGAGGTTTCAGTGACCTGAGATCACGTCACTGCACTCCAGCCTGGGAGTGAGACTCTGTCTCAAAAAAAAAAACGATTTAGCAAAATAGTACTAGACAAAGAGAAAAGAAAAATGATTAACTGGAAGATGGACTTGAGAAAATTTCACAGATTCAACACAAAGAAATAATGAGTTATGAAAATATGAAAGAGCATTTATGGGAGCTGAGGATTAAATGCTAATGTCCACCTATATGTAGTAGAATTTCCAGAGACAAGACAAATGAAGGAGGCAATATTTGAAGAAATAATGGCTGATAATTTTCCAGAACTGATGAGAATATGGCTTCTCAAGTTTAAAAAGAAAAATTTAAAAGAATTCATTGCATTCCAATGAATACAAAGAAAATAAATCTAAACCTAGACACATCATAGAGAAAAACTGCAGCACACCCAAGACATAGAGAAGATCTTATAAGCAACTAGAGACGAAGGACAAATTTCCAACAAAATAATAACAATTACGCTGATGCAAACTGCACAACAACAGAGTTTTTTACAAAACAGCAATTAGACTGGTATACACTTCTTGGCAACATCAATGATAATCAGAAGATTATGGGAAAATATCTTCAGAATGCTGTGAGAATACGATTGTCAACTTATAACATTATAGTCAGCTAACCTTGTATTTCACAGTGAGTTATCTAAAGTAAATAAGAACTAAGTTTACTACTTCAGACCCAACTTGAGAAAATTTTGAAAAACTACTAAAGATGAAGGAAATTAAGCAAATAAAGAAGACACTAAAAGTAATTATGCTTATTATATTTTTTCCATATATTTATAATGTTTTATATTTAAGGTGAAGTTGTGTGTGTGTATGTGTGTGTGTGTGTGTTTACAGGAAGAGAACCAGAGTGTAAGAGTGTCTGGGTAAGCGTGTTCTATACATGAAATGTACAATGATTAATTAATATTATCCATATGGGAAACCTGTCCCCTTCCAGGCCAGGCACTGATGATAAAACACATAATGGCAAAGAGGTGTGGATTTGGAGACAATAAGCAGACACTTGGGTGTAGCAGGGAAGAATTAGTATCAAGCTGAGTAATTTCATGATGTAGAGAAACAAAAACAGGTAAGGACAGGGAAGAGCCAAGTACCCCTAAGAAGGAGCTGGGGTATAGGGTGAATGAGACAGGACCCAGGTAGACTGAGGCATAATTCATAATTCTCCCCTCACAGGATGAAGGTAACAAAGAAACCTACTACACTCAAGAGATAACAGACAGGTGTCAGGGACAGAAATTGGGGACGAAGTTGATTGGATATTCTTACTGAGGCATCAAAATCGGTTGATGTTGTTACTGAGGCATCTGAGACTCTAATCGTTGGCTGAAAATCAGCCAAATCCTTGATATGCTGACCTGGTATCCTTTCCCAAATTCCAAAAGAGAGGTAAGGCAGCATACTGGAAGTTAAGAGCTTGCACTGGTGTGCTGGGATGAAACTACGACGAGGTAGATTCAAAAGACGAGAACTTACATCTCCCTTAATAATAAAATCATATCTAACTAAGAGAAAACCATGGAACTATCTCCTAGGATCCAGAAGCACTTTAAAAATTAAGATGTTATCTACAAAATAAAAAGGAACTGAATGTTCAAGTTGTTTATACAGAAAGGTTTTGGTTGGCTGATTCGTTAACAGAGGTGAAGTGTATAAGCACCTAACGATTCATTTTGCCCACTGTCCAGATAGAGCCGATTTATCAAGACAGGTGAATTGCCATAGAGAAAGAGTTTAATTCTAACAGACCTGGCTAAATGGGAAACTAGAGTTTTGTCACTAAAATCAATCTCCCTGGAAATGCAGAGACTGGGATTTCTTAAGGATAATTTGGCAGGTAGGGGGCCAGGGAGTGGAAAGTACTGATTGGTTGGGCCTGGAAGAAATCACAGGTGGTCAGAATGGTTCTTCTTGTTCTTTCTTCTGTTCCTGGGTGAGATCACAGAACTGGCTCAGCCAGATGGTCTATCTGAGTGGTGTCAGCTGGCGCACCGGAATACAGGGTCTGAAAAATATCTTCAGCACCAATCATAGATTTTACAATAGTAATGCTATCCCTAGGAGCAACTGGGGAGGTTCAGAATCTTGTGACCGCTGGCTGCATGATTCCTAATCCATAATTTCTAATTTTGTGGCTAATTTGTTAGTCTTAAAAAGACAGTCTGGTCCCCAGGCAAGAAATGGCTTTCTTTCAGGAAAGGGCTATTATCATCTTTGTTTCAAAGTTAAACTATAATCTAAATTCCTCCCACAGTTAGTCTGGCCTACACACAGGAATGAACAAGAGCAGTTTGGAGGTTGGAAGCAAGATGGAGTCAGTTAGGTCAGATCCCTTTCACTGTCATAATTTTCTCACTGTTATAATTTTTGCAAAAGCACTTTCAAAGGTACTAAGTAATGCCAGAGATAACCATCCTCTGCTGTGTATTTTGGTGCAAAACTTTTTGTGTTTATTATTTTCACGTGTTACAGATTCTGTCCTTACACATCTAAATGATAGCCCTTTATAGAGATGTTTAAGTGTGAAAAAATTTTTTAATTGTGGATTATCATACAACTTGATAAGAATATGAGATACTCATAGTTTATTGATTATATTTATGAGTCATCATAAATTGAGCTGTTGATACATTAACTCAAAATGAACTTTTAAAATTATTTACCTGCCTCTCTGTGTTTTCTAAAACATAAAATCCCTATAGTCTTGGTTTTTGAAATGAGCAGCTATAGTTTGTGATTTTCCTTATAAATTTTGATAAAATTAAAAGTGCTCTGTTTACAATAGCAAAGACCTGGAACCAACCCAAATGCCCATCGATGATAGACTGGACAGGGAAAATGTGGCACATATACACCATGGAATACTATGCAGCCATAAAAAATGACGAGTTTGTGCCCTTTGTAGGGACGTGG
>CAUYLG010006462.1:0-18179 GCA_963573385.1 Cacajao melanocephalus | reverse complement strand
AGGTCTTTTCACCTAGTCCCATATTTTTTGGAGACTTTGCTCATTCCTTTTTACTCTTTTTTCTCAAATCTTGTCTTCTCGTTTCATTTCATTAAGTTGGTCTTCGACCTCTG
This sequence comes from Cacajao melanocephalus, assembly GCA_963573385.1. Lineage (NCBI taxonomy): Eukaryota > Metazoa > Chordata > Mammalia > Primates > Pitheciidae > Cacajao > Cacajao melanocephalus. Next base: position 18,066 of record CAUYLG010006462.1, on the reverse strand, counting down.
ATATCCTTTCTTCTGCTTGATCAATTCGACTGTTAAAACCAGTGCATACTTCACGTAGTTCTCGTATTGTTTTTCAGTTCTATTAATTCACTTATATTCCTCTCTAAATTTTCTATTCTCGTTAGCATTTCGTCAAACCTTTTTTCAAGGTTCTTAGTTTCCTTACATTGGGTTAGAAGATGTTCTTTTAGCTCACAGAAGTTTCTTATTATCCACCTTCTCAAGCCTAATTCTGTTAATGGAACGCACTCGTTCTCCATCAGGCCTTGTTCCCTTGTTGATGAGGAACTGCGATCCCTGTAGAAGGAGAGGCATTCTGATGTTGGACGTTTTCAGCCTTTTTACGCTGGTTTCTTCCCATCTTTGTGGATTTATCCACCTGTCGTCTTTCTAATTGCAGACTTTCAATTTTGGTCTCTGAGTGGACGTCCAACTTGTTGATTCCCAGTGCTGGAATCTGAGGAACCCACTGCACCGGCTAAAATAGTGATGTTGAGATTCCTGGTGCTTTTCTGCCTGGGGATCTCCGGTCTGGCTTCCCTCTTCAGTGCCTTTTTCAATCAGTTAAATGGGCGACTTTGCCTTTCCGGAGCTCCAAACATCGACCAAAAGGGGAGCCAGTCCCATTTACTCTGCACCGAGAACCGCCATGCCAGGGCGCCGGCAAAACCGCTGCACCGGCCACAAGAGTCGCGCTGGCGACCCGTGGGGCTCCTCCGCTGGGAATCTCCTGGTCCGTGAGCAACAAAAATTCGTCTGAAACCGTGGCGTCCACTTGTTCTCTGCGCTTTCAGTGGGAGCTACAATCCTGAGCTGCTAGTAATCAACCATCTTGGATCTCTCTCCCCCCCTTATGAGGTTTATACAGCTAAGGACTTCAGATTAAAAAAAAACTGAACCTCAGCAAACTTAAGTAACATCCTCAAAGCCCTATATCTAGTATCACAGAATTGGATTGTATATAAGATTATTCTATCTTCAAAGCTTATGATCTTATTAGTCTTATTTTGTAGATAAGAAAACTTACTGGAAAATACAATAGACCAGGAGCCAGGAAGCCTTGCCTTTGATCCCATTTTTGTCTTACTAACTATCCATGTGACCTTGGGCATGTTACTTAACTTCTCTGAGCCTTATTTTCCCTAATGATAAAATTGGAAATAACAATAGTGCTTAAACTATAGGACTATGAGAACTAAATGCTTGATGCGAGGAAGAACTCAAAAATGCCAACTGTTATTATTATTATTGTATGTAATATGTTCTTTTCTGATTAAGGATGACATGGGGTCTCAGGATCATGAGCAGGAGGATCATTACTCATTGGGAAAGTCTACAGATAGAGACAAAAAAATGCAGACCAATCTAAATATGTATTGAGTCTAAACCATGCTAAAAGTTGTTGACTTTCTTGACATCTCTAAAATCAGTTTAATAGTGTAGTGATAAAAATGTTCTGATTAAATGACATTCATAAATTTGGATATTGTTTGTCTTAGTCCATTCATGCTTCTATTAAAATACCATAGACTGGGTATCTTTTAAACAATAGAATTGTATTTCTCACAATTCTGGAGCCTGGGAAGTTCAAGATTGAGGAATCATGAATTTGGTGTCTGGTGAGGGACCATTTCCTGATTCGTAGACGATCCTTTCTCACTGTGTCCTCACATGGTGGAAGAGGAAAGGCAGCTCCCTGGGACCTGTTTTACAAAGGCACTAATCCCATTCATGAGGGCTCCACCCTAACGACCTAATCTCCCCTCAATAGGCCTCACCTCCTAATATCATCATTTTGGAAGGTAGGATTTCAACATGTGAATTTGAGGGGAATACAAATATTCAGATTATAGCATTGTTTAACACTTCACTAATGAAGGGGATCAAATTATGCCACCCCCAAATATGCCACTATTGCATAAAAGTTATTTTGAATTAGGGACAATTTAAAGACAGACAGTGGGGGAACTGTATGTCTTCTCCCTCTCTGCCTAAAAGCAGGTCATACATATTTCTTCATGATGATACCCCCTATTTCCTTTCCATATCAGGAAAAGGAGAACAGCCCTTATCACCGAAGATGGAAAATTGACACTGAAATGAGTTAGCATAAATAAGCCTTACTAAAATAATTCCTATTTTCCATTAGTTTTCTCATATATTTATCTTCCCACAATATACTACTCCTGGAAGCTAAATATCTTTTCCTTTGTCTTGCTACTTCTCCACAATTTGTCATACTTTGTTAAAAAGATATATATGTTCTCAAGCCTAACCACTACTTTGAGTTTTTACTTATTTTCTGCGAAACCCTTATCTGCATGTGAAACAAATCTTTCCTCCTGTTAATCTATCTTTTGTCACTTTAATTTGCAGGTCTCAACTACAGAACCTAAGAGGACAGAGGAAAAGTTTTTCTTCCCCTACACTAATTTGGGGGCATTTGAATGCAAACCCATTAGCTTAGCCTGGTGCGAAATAAAACCCCACAAATCTTCATGTTGATTTAGCTCTGACTTTAAATTGTAAGGCAGTAACTAATTCTAAAGAAAATAACGGATTATTTCACACCTATCAGTCACACTGAGAGTGATATCAGCAACTTCGAAGAATAGGAGGCTCCTGACTATCCCTCTGCCCACATGCACACCAAGAAAATGATACAAGGATCAATTCTCTCCTACAGAAAGCCAGAATCCAGTTGAAAGACTCTACACACCAGATGAAAAATATCCACATCAAAATGGGTAGGAAAAGTGGAAATACCCTTGGGCACTAATCCCTGTCTGAACACAATGCCTTATACTTGGGAAGGAAAGCAAACTCCCAGCTTGTCCCCAAGAGGTGGGAGGCTTATACTACATGCTATAGTTTGGATGTTTATCCCCTCCAAACTTCATGTTGAAATTTGATCATCAATTTTGGAGGTGGGTCCTAATGGAAGATGTTTGGTCATGGGGGTGGATCCCTCATGAATAAATTAATTCCCTCCCTGGGAAATAGTGATTTATTGCTCTATTAGTTCTTGCAAGAGCTGGTTGTTAAGAAAAACCTGGCACCACCCTACCTTGCTTCTTCTTGCCATTTAATCTCTGTTCACATGTGATCCCCTTTGTCTTCCACCATGAGTGGAAGCTGCTGGAGGCCCTCACTAGAAGCTGAGCAAATGCTGGCATTATGCTTCTCATATAGCCTACAGAACCATGGGCCAAATAAAGCTCTTTTCTTTATAGATTACCCAGACTTCAACATTCCTTTACAGCAACACAAAACAAATTAAGATATAGTGCTCTACTTTTACAGCTCCTGCCAGAGGTCTTGGCTCTCTAATCATCATGCTTGAGAAATGGCAGGGACAGTGCATGGGAGGATTTCCCTCAAGCACAAAGAACAAACAGCAGTTTTTGAACTGCATGAGAACTCTCAGCAGCTGCAGACCCTGGGATCAGCCTAGCTTTGAACTTCCTCCTGGAAAGGGTTTGGAGACATGCTTTTTTAGCAGCTCCCTGTGGTTCTAACCTCTGCCAAGCCAGTATCTTGGAGCCTATATAGTAAATAAAGAATACCTCTCAGAACCTAAATGGGATGAACAACACTCCCCACGCCTTCTTAACTGACTTGTTTCAGTGATAATGCCAGCCCTAAAATCGCTCCATAAAAAGAAGTTGAAGGCCTCTGCAGCAAGAACAAGAGGGAGGACACTCCCTGCACCTTCTCTCCTGGCCCATTCCTAAGATTAATTTTGGCAATTTCTCATTAGAGACAGGTAGGAGACCTCTATGTGCCTGATACAGAAATCAGATACTTTCTGTACCTTCCTCCTTGGCATGTTGCAGCAACATCTTTAGACCAGACGTTTCCCCATCCTAGGAGGATATGAGATTTCTGCTTGCTCAAACAGGAGAGTGGTTGTGCCCCACACATTCTTCCCTGGCTTTTTCCAGCAATAAATCCAGGTTTTCAGAATCTCCATGGAAGTAGATTTGGCAGGCACTGAGCATCTCAACTTTTATAGCCTTTACCAGCAACTCACTCCTAAGTCACCTAGCTCTAGAAGTTAATGCGTCTGTGCAGTCCTGAGTCTCCTAAACTACAGAAAACAAAAAGATGACCTTTCAAATTACAAACATTCAGCAGCTATCTCCCCAGGCTCAAAATGAGCAGTCTGATTAAGAATATAGCCATACATCTCAGATCCTAAATATGAGATAAAATCGAGCCCCCAGCTTCTCTGCAGGGAAAGGAAAAGCTGGAACACACATCTAACACCCCAACCTCTCCATCTATATCCCAAGGGGCTGGCTTCAATATCACCTTACTCAAGGCAATAGCATGACATGACACTGTCTAATTTGGGGGAATCCAATAAGAACAATAACAGCAGGTTGGACAAGCACAAGGAATTTAGAGGCACTATGAATCTCTGGGTGGGCTGGTTGGTGAGAAATAACTCCTCCATGAGACCAGTCTTATAAGACTAAGAGAGGAGTATTTTTATCTAATTCACAGAAATTATCACAGAGAGTCAAGTAAAATAAATAAACAGAGAAATATGTTTGAAATTAAAGAACAAGATAAATCTCCAGAAGTAGACCTTAATGAAATGGAGATATGTGATTTACCTGACAGAAAAATCAAAAGGATCATCATAAAGATGCCCACTGAATTAAGGAGAGCAATGTATAAACAAATTGAGAACTTCAACAAAGAGACAGAAAATATTAAAAAGTATCAAACAGGAATAATTGTGCTAAAGAATGTTATAACTAAATAAAACAATCCAATGAAAGGTTTAACATCAGACTAGATTAAGCAGAAGAAAACAGGAAGACAGGTCACTGGTAGTCATCCAATCCGAGAAGCAAAATGGGAAAAGAATAAAAAACATTAAAGACAGCCTAAGAGATTTATGGGACACCATCAAACAGAATATGATACACATTTTCAGTGTACCAGAAAGAGGAGACAGAGAAAGGGACAGAAAAACATATTCAAAAAAACAATGGCAGAAAAATTCCCAAATATGAGGAAGAAAATAGAAATTGAGATTCAGTAAGCTTAACAGTCACCCATATTAGGATGAATTCAAAGAAACTAACACCAAAACACTTAGTAATCAAATTGTCAAAGGTTAAAGACAAATATAGAATATTGAAAGCTGCAAAGAAAAAGTGAGTTGTTACATACAGATAAACTTCTAAAAGATTACTAGCAGATTTTTTCAACAGAACCCCTGCAGGCCAGAGTGAATAGAATGATATATTCATAAAGCTGAAAGAAAAAACATGCCAACTAGAAATACTATACCCAGTGTCTTAATCCATTTAGTGTTGCTATACCTGAGTCTGGGAAATGTATAAAGAAAGTTTATTTGGCTCATGACTTTGGTGCTTAGAAGGTCCAGAATTGGGTTGCTGAATTTGCTAAGGGCCTCAGGATGCTTCAACTTATGGCAGAAAGCAGAAATAAAATGGACACCTGCAAAGAGATCACATGGCAAGATACGATGCAAGAGAGAGAAACCAAGGAAGCCAGATTTTTTTTAACAAACTGCTCTCTTAGGAACTAATCCACTCCTAAGAGAGTGAGAACTTCCTTCCAGAGAAGGACATTAATGTATTTAAGAGGGATGTGTCCCCATGAACCAAACACCTCCTGCTGGGCCTTATTTCTCAACACCAATACATTAGAGATCAAATTTCAACAGAAGTTTCAGAGAAGACAAACTGAAGCCATAGCACCCTGCAATCTTGTCCTCAAAAATGAAGGGGAGGTAAAAAAATAATTTCTCAGACAATCAAAAGCTAAGATAATTTATCAGCACTGACCATTTTATAAGAAATACTAAAAGGAGTCCTTCAAGCCAATGGAAAATGTTGCTAAGTAGCAACATGAAAATATATGAAAACCTAAAGCTCAACAGTAAAAGTAAGTACATAGTCAAACTAAGAACATTCTTATATTGAAATGATGGTGTGAAAATCAATTATATCTAGTATGAAAGCTAAAAGATAAAACTATTTTAAACAACCATAGATACAATACAATCATTTGTTAAGGGGTGCAAACTATAAAAGATACAAAATGTGTCACAAAAAACAAAGTGTGGCCATACATAAAACGTAGAGTGTGTGCAAGTTAAGTTGTTATCAGCTTAAAACATTCTGTTGTTAGTACAATATGTTTTAAGAGGATTTATGTAAGCCCCATGTTAGCCATAATGCAAAAATTCTTAGGAGATAAACAAAATGCAAAAAGAAGTGATTCAAGGCAAACCAGTACAGAAAATCATTAAACCACAAAGGGAGATATCAAAAGAGGAAAAAAAGGACAAAGGATCTAAAAATTAACAAGAAAATAATTAACAAAATGGCAATAGGTAAGTAAATGGTAATAGGTAATTATTGATAGATAAGGACTTAAGTGTAAATGAATTAAATTCTTCAATCAAAAGACACTGAGTGACTGAACAAATATTAAAGACAAGAACTAACCACATACTGCCTACCAGACACTCACTTTATTTTTAAAGACACATGTGGGCTCAAAGCAAAGGTACTGAAAAGATATTCCATAGAAATAAAAATCAAAAGGGAGCAAGGTAGCTATATTTATATTAGATAATGTAGATGTTATGTCAAAATCTGTAAAAAGAGATAAAGAAGGCCATTAAACAATAATAAAGGGGTAAATTAATCAAGAAGTAATAACAATTGTAAATATATGTGTGTCCAACATCAGGGCTATTAATCAAGCAAATATAGATCTAAATGGAGAGATACATTACAAATTCAGAACAGCAGAAAACTTCAGCATCCCAGTTCCAACATTGGGTAGATCATCTAGATAGATAATCTATAAGAAAACACTGGATTTGAACTATACTTTAGAAAAAAATACCTAATAGATATTTACAGAATAGTTACCTAACAGTAACAAAATACATATTCCTCTCAAGTAAACATGAAGTATACCAGGATAATCTTTCAGACCATAAAACAAATTTTAATAAATTTAAGAAGACTGAAATTATGTTGAGTATCTTTTCTGACCACAATGGCATAAAACTAGAAATCAATAACAGGATGAATCTTTTAAAAATGGACAAATATGTAGAAATTAGACAATATACTCTTGAACAACCAATGGGTTGAAGAAGAAATTAAAATAAAAATTAAAAAATATATTGAGACTAAGGAAGTGAAAACAACATAGCAAACCTTATGGCATGCAGCAAAAGCTGTTTTAAGAGGAAAGTTCAAAGTGACAAAAAATTTCATTAAAAAAATAAAAATTGCAAATAAACAACCTAAGGAAATAGGAAAAAAAAAAAAAAACAAACAAAAACAACACTAAGCCCAAACTTAGCAGAAAAAACAAAATAACAAAGATCAGGGAAGAAATAAAAATAAGAAACTAGAAAAAAGACCCACAATATTAAAAGTTTTTTTTTTTGAAAAGATAAACAACACTAACATACCTTTAGCTAGACTAATAAAGAAAAAAGAGAAAATGCAGGCCAGGCACAGTGGTTCACGTCTATAATCCCTACATTTTGGGAACCTGAGGAGGGCAGATCACTTGAGGTCAGGAGTTCGAGACCAGCCTAGCCAATGTTACAGAACCCCATATCTACTAAAAATTAAAAAATTAGCCAGGTGTGATGGTGGGCACCTGTAATCCTAGCTACTTGGGAGGCTGAGGCAGGAGGATTGCTTGAATCCAGGAGGTGGAGGTTGCAGTGAGCTAAGACCATGCCATTGCACTCCAGCCTGGGCAACAACAGTGAAACTCTGTCTCAAAAAAAAAAAAAAATTAGCTGGATGTGGTAGTGTGTGCCTGTAATCCCAGCTACTAAGGAGGCTGAGGCACGAGGATTACTTGTATCCGGGAGGTGGAGATTGCAATGAGCCAAGATCATGCCACTGCACTCCAGTCTAGTGACAGAACAAGACCCTGTCTCAAGAAAGAAAGAAAGAAAAGAAAGAAGGAAGGAAGAAAGGAAGGAAGGGAGGGAGGGAGGGAGGGAGGAAGGAAGGAAGGAAGAAGGGGAAAGGGAAGGGGAATGGGAAGGGGAAGGGGAAGGGGAAGGAAGGAAGGAAAGAAAGAAAGAAAGAAAAAGAAAGAAAGAAAGAAAGAAAGAAAGAAAGAAAGAAAGAAAGAAAGAAAAAGATAAAAACAAAATCCTAAATAAAAGAGGAGACATTACAATTGATACCACAAAATACAAAGGATGATAACAAACTACTATGACAAACTATACATCAACAAATTAGATTACCTAAAAGAATGGATGATTTCCTAGAATCAGGTACCCTATTGGACTATATCAGGAAGAATCAGAATATCTAAAAAGATCATTACTGAGTACGGATATTGAATCAGTAATAAAAAGTCTCCCATTAAAGAAAAGCCAAGAATCTGTTGGCTTCACTGCTGAATTCTACCAAATATTTAGAAAACTAACACCAATCTTTCTCAAACTGTCCCCCAAAAATCTTTAAGAGGAGGGAATATTCCCAAAGTTATTTTATAAGAACATGATCACCCTGATTTCAAAGCCAGAAAAGGACACAAGAAAACAAAACTACAGGCCAACATCCATCACGAACATAAAAGCAAAAAGCCTCAACAATGTAGTAGCAAACCGAATTGAACAAGTACATTAAAAAGACCATTCACCATGATCAAGCAGGATCTATCCTAAGAATGCAAGAATAGGTCAACCTATGTAACTCAATAAATGTGATATTCTATATTAACGAAATGAAGGACAAAAACCACATGATCATCTCAATAGATGCATAAAACCATGCAATAAAACTCAACATCTGTTCATAATAAAAACTCTCAGAAAAATCAGTATAGAAGGAATGTGCCTCAACACAATAAAGGGCATATATGATAAGACTATAGCTAACATAATACTCAACAAGAAAAGTTAAAATCTTTTCTGCAATGAGCAGGAACAAGACAAGTATGCACACTCTCACCTTTTATATTCTACATAGTACTGGAAGTCCTAGCCAAAACAACTGGGCAAGAAAAAGAAATAAAGTGCATCCATATAGCTAAGGAAAAATTGAAACTGTCTCTGTTTGCTGATGACATGATGTTGTATGTAGAAAAAGCCTAAAGATTCCACAAAAAACCATTAGAACCAATAAAGAAATTCACTAAAGTTGTACATAACAATAACAACATACAGAAATAAGTAGCATTTCTGTACATTAACAATGAGATATCTGATTTTTTAAAATGTCATTTACAATGCCATCAAAAAATACACAGGAGTAAATTTAACCAAGGAGGTGAAATATCTGTACACTGAAAATTGTAAAATATTTATTAAAAAATTGAAGGAGACATTAAATAAATGGAAAGATATTCCCTGTATGGCTTACATGAATATTGTTAAAATGCCCATAATACCCAAAGTGATATAAATAGTCAGTGTAATCCCTATCAAAATTCTAATGTAATTTTTCACAAAAATAGAACAAAGAATCTTAAAAATCGTATGAAACCAGAAAAAAGACCAAAGAGCCAAAGCAATTTTAGCATAAAGAAAAAATCTGGAGACATCATGCTGCCTGATTTCAAAATATATTATAAAGCTATTGTAATCAAAACAGCATTGTACTGGCATAAAAACAGACATATTGACTAATGGAACAGGATAGAAAGCACAGAAATAAAACTAAGTGTTTATAGTGAATTAATTTTGGATAAAGGTGCCAAGAACATACAATGGGGAATAATAGTCTCTTCAATAAATTATATTGGGAAAATTGAATAGCTGCATGTAGAATACTAAAATGGGGCCCTTATCTTACACCATAAACAAAAATCAAATAAAATGGATGAAAGACTTAAATGTAAGACCTGCAACTATAAAGCCACTATAATAAAACACAGGGAAAAGTTCCAATGATTTCTTGGATAAGACTACAAAAGCCTAGGCAACTAAAGCAAAAATATATTGGATTGCATCAAACTAAAAAGAATTTGCATAGCAAAAAATACAGAGTGAGGAGATAACCCATGGATTAGGAGAAAATATTTGAAAACAATACATCTGATAAGGGGCTAATATCAAAAACATGTAAGGAACTCAAATAACTCAATAGCAAGAAAAGTAACAGATTTAAAGAAATAGGCAAATGATCTAAATATATTTTTCTTAAAAGAAGTTATATGAATGGCCAACAGATTTATTAAAAAATGCTCAAAATCTCTAATTACCAGAGAAATAAAAATAAAATCCACAATAAGGTATCATTTCCCAACTGTTCAAATGGCTATTATCAAAAAGATGAATGACAACAAGTGTTGGAAAGGATATGGAGAAAAAGGAACCCTTCTATATTGTTGGTGGGAATGTAAGTTAGTACAACCATTTTGGAAAGTAGCATGGAGGTTCCTCAAAAGACTAAAATTGTAAAATAGAATTGCCATATGATACAACAATCTCAATTCTCAGCATACATCCAAAAAAAATTGAAATCAGTATGTCAAAGTGATATCTGGATTCCCTTGTTCATTGCAGCATTATTTATAATAGCCATGACATGGGAGCCACCTAAGTGTTCATGAATAAATTGATGAATAAAGATTATATATACATACACACACACACACACACACACACGTAAAAATTTATATAAACACACATTGTATAATATTTACACATACACATATACATAATTGAATACTATACAGCCTTAAAAATGAGGATATTCTGTCATTTGTGACAACATAAATGAATCTGGGGAGTACTATTATAAGTGAAATAAGCCAGACACATAAAGACAAATACTGCATGTCTTCACTCATATGTGAAATCTAAAAAAAGCTAATCTCTTAGAAACAGAGAATAGAAAGGTGGTTACCAGAGGGTAAAGGAGAGGGGAGGAAAAGGAATAAGGCAAAGGGAGATTTTGCTCAAAGGGTACAATGTTTCTGTTAGACTGAAGAAATAAGTTTTATTGATCTATTTCACTACATAACCACAGTTAATAATGATGTATTGTATATTTCAAAGTTACTAAAACAATAGATTGCTAACATTCTCATCACAAAAACATAAAATGAACATGTTAGCTTGATCAAAGTATCATATCATACCCTATAAATATACACAATAAAAATAAATAAATCATACTGACCATTAACTGAACAGAATATTTAGCTTTATTTTTGTCTCTCTTTTTCACTGATAACCTGTTTTAAAATATATTTTCTGGAATGTTGAGATTAGAAGGCATAAGTGATATTTTAGTGAAATTACAGACCTGCTTAGTCAGAATATTTTCTCTCACTGATAACACTGTAGGGTCCTTTATTGTTGAGGATAGAACCTGTAGTCACTTGGGAAGTGGAGTATATAAAAGTTCCTACACACTCAGGCTGTGAAGGAATAAAAATAGGTAGGCTTCTGGGTGGTATGTAATAGTGAAATTGTAAAATATATCTTAAAATTTTATTATCTACCTTATTTGAGAAAATCATGTAATTCAATCAGTCTCCTGCATGATAAAAAGTATTAATTTGGAATAAAAGTAGTCCTTTCCCTTTTAAATTAAATGGAACTTTGAACAGTAGCTGTGGGTTTTATCACACTGAATTGTAAAGTAAAATGCACCCATCTACTTTCACATTTTCAAGGATTACAGTGAAGATTGGCAAATGATGAAAACGCTACAGCAGGAACACTATTCTGTTTCACATGTGCTAAAGTAAAGATGACAAGTATATGTGTTAATTACAAGTTGAAAAGCTTTAAGGAAATTCTGAAGATCAATGAGAATCTTGCATAATTGTTTTTGAACTGATGATTATATGTCTGTTGATGAAGGAATTCGGAAATGACATTGTTTAGCAGTCAGTAGAGTAATTACATACTCAGTAAAGGCCTTAAATGTTCAAAGTGCAAAAGAGTGGATGGATATCCTATAAAAGAGAGTCCCATGTGGAAGATGACAGATCCTATTCCAGAAGATTTAGTCTGCTGCATTTAAGTAGCTCAAAAGCCAATACAGGTTTCTACATATAAGGAAAGATTGTTCAGCAACCTTAAATAATCACATAACCTATTTATTCCGTTTCTACATAGACTTGTAATTAAGCCCCCTGTGAGAAGTAAAAATCTTTATGAGAGTTAGTACCTCAACTTCACCTGGAGGTTTATCCCATCCTTATGTCTTCCCTTGAGACCCAAGGAATAGTTTGAAACAGAGCTTAGTGGCTTAACATAATACAAGTCTATTATCTCAGTTTACTGGGCTCTTTTAGTTGTTTCTAGAAAGCTCAGAGCTAAATGTGTGTTGCCTATCTCTAACAATGGCATACAGTTTAGACATGTATTTTACCCAAACTTGACCTTATCATATTATCTTATTTCTCCTACTTTTTTTTTTTTTAGACGGAGTCTTGCTCTGTAGCCCAGACTAGAGTGCAGTGGTGTGATCTTGCCTCACTGGAACCTCCACCTCCTGGGTTTGAGCAACTCTCCTGCTTCAGCCTCCTGAGTAGCTGGGACTACAGGTGCCCACCACCTCACTCGGCTAATTTTTGTACTTTTAGTAGAAACGGGGGTTTCACCATATTGACCAGGCTGGTCTTGAACTCCTGACCTTGTGATCCACCCGCCTTAGCCTCCCAAAGTGCTGGCATTACACGTGTGAGCCATGGCACCTGGCTTATTTCTCCTACTCTTATTTCCTGATTTCCTCTCTTAGTTTTTGGATTGTGGATTATATGCATAGCTCTGCAATCTGCTTCAACTTCTTTTTGGAATAAGATGAATATAAATATTATATCAATAAATATTGAATGACTGCACGAATCTAATCCTCCCTCAGAAAACACATTCGGGCCTACTCACTTTAAAGTCAAGTTCATACTTGTCTCTAGGACCATCTTATTCATGCAAATGACTCAAAATATGTCAGTACAGCTGGGTTTTTGGAGTAATTTCCCCCTTACATCAGCATCTTTTGTTTAGCTTGAAAATAAAATGAAGATTAAATCTGTTCTGAAATCGTTCAATTATATTTATTTTTGTAAATTTCTCACCTGTTGACTGAATTCAACCACCGTCCTGCCTCCTGCCACCTTCAAACACTGTCTTTTGATTAATTTTCCAATTTATACCTACCTCCTAAGAGAAAGGGAAGAACTTAGTCTTTAGAAGGCTATTCCACTGCTTCTTTATAAAATCCTTACATAGAACTGCTATAGATAATCATTAAATGGCCTGTCTCATTTATTTCATCTTGATGAGTTGGCTTCAAACATTTTAATCTTTTCCCATTGGTCCTATTCTCTATTTCTTCACATTCCAAATCTGCTCTAGAGGGAAATACTTTGGAAAGGGCTTTAAAATCTTTTATATCACTGGTAAGCCATTTGGCAAAATATTATAATAACATATCATTAATTGGATCTTGGTGGCCCTGAAACATGCCAGGCAAGCTCCTGCCCCTGGGCGTTCACACTTGCTATTCCCTTTCTCTGCCTATAATGCTTTTCCTCAAAATAACTGTATGGCTTACTTCTCTTCCCTCAGGTCTCTACTTTTACATCATCTTATCAAAAAGCCTCTTCTAACAACCCTATCTAAATTATCAGCCCACTTTCCCACCCTATTCCACTTCCCATTCCCTTCCAGGCTTTAATTGTTTTCCAGAGAACCTATTTCTATCTTGAGTTATTATATATTTATATATTTAGTAGCAGATCAACCATCTTACTTTCTAGAACATACACTCTATGAGGACAGGACTTTGCCATTTTTTCACCATCTGGAACAGTGATGGGCACGCAGTAAGACTAAATGAGTATTTGTTGTAATAAAAGATGGATGAAGAGTAGGCATGAAACAATGAATAACCTCAACCAAACTGACATAGGCCTAGAGCCTGAAAAAAATCAGGTATAAGTTCATTTTTTTGAGTTTACTGCTTCACCGCCTGGTCTCACATAATATTCCCATTAGCCATGGGTAGTATTGCTTCACTTGAGTAAAAAATTTGGACACCAAAGCAGACAGACAAAACTACTTATTCCAAGTTGCTAACTTGATAACTAACAGTTAAGTAAAAACCATGTGCTTGGTGATGTACAAACAACTATAAAACCTACAAAGAAGTAGGCTTAAAGTGTAGTGCTTAAAATCATGGACTTTAGGGGTCAGAGAGACCTGGGTTCTAATGTCAGCTCTGTCACATTCTTGCTATGTGACCATGGACAATTTCTAAGTTTCAGTTATCTCATACATAAAATAATACTACCTTTACTACCTTTTTCAGATTTACAGTAAGGAGTCAATGCAATAATCCACAGAATAAGAGTGAGAAAATTTAACACAGTATTGACGAATGATAACCAATGCCAAGTTAAAACTACTACTATTACTAAATGCATTATTACTATAAAATTACATTTGATTTCTGAGACGACTAGAGATCAACACAATAAACATAATATAGTATGCAACCAAGAACCAGAATGTATCCTATAGACTCTCTGTAATCTACTGCCACCATTTGCAAGTGTAATTCTCCATTTTTAGTCATATAAATATGGTGTAGCAGAAACAGCAGAGTCTTTAGAGCTAGGAAACTTGAATTTGAGTGCCAGTTCTAATACTTTTCTCATGGGTGACTTTGGGCAATTCATAACCATGCTGAGATACATTTTCCTCATATACAAAACGGAAATAATATTTACATCACAGGGTTATGATAACGATTAAATGAGGTACCACATTATGAAAATTCCCAGCACAGCATAGCATCTTTACAAAGTAGAAATTCAATAAATATAAGTTGAATTAAAATCTGATTTATTTGTTGTCTCCAGTATAACTTGTCCTTTCACATACCATCCCCCACCCAGGAATGCATATATGTCAATTCTCTACATCTACTTAAATTCTATCCAACCTTTAAAGGCCAGTTCAAGTTGCAATGCCTTATAGTAAATTCTCTGCTACTTGGTCCAGGTTAGGTTCTTTAGAGCCAATGCATCTTGCTTCAATTTGGAATCATCATCTGGAGGCCCATCCAGATCTCCCTGTAAGTTCTGCTGAGGACAAAGGCAACTGCATTATTGGTGAGCTTCTACTTCTGTTCAATTTTGCCTTTCAGTTTTCTTACTTCCTTACAGGCATATCTTCCAAAAGCACTTCCCAATAAACCTTATGCTTGAAACTCCTCATTAAAAAATCTGTTCTCAGGTGGGTGTACTGGCTCACACCTGTCATCCTATCAATTTCAGAGACTGAGGCGGATGGACCACCTGAGGTCAGGAGTTTGAGACCAGCCTGGTCAACATGGTGAAACTCTGCCTCTACTAAAAATACAAAAATTAGCCAGGCTTGGTGGCAGTTGCCTGTAATCCCAGCTACTCAGGAAGCTGAGGCAGGAGAATCACTTGAAGCTGAAAGGCGGAGGTTGCAGTAAGCAGAGACTGTGCCATTACACTCCAGCCTGAGCTACAAGAGCAACAATTCATCTCAAAAAAAAAAAAATAATAATACAATGACATAAAATAAAATGAAAATATAAATAATAAAAATCTGTTCCCAGGAACCCAAACTAAGATACCCCCAGAAATCAGTTTAGACCATATATGTATATCACATCTCCTAGCTAAATTTTATATTCCTTGATGGCAGAGACAGAGTCTCGTACTTACTCCATTTACTCCCTTAGAATGGGACACACCATAGATATTTGATGAAGATTCTGGATTGATTTTATTGGTTTGCTAGTCACTAACTACAGTATTAAAAAAGTACCCATTTTATTTTTCTCCTCCCTCCCTCTCTTCCCTCCTCCCTTCTGACAGGGTCTCACTCTGTGATGTAGGCTGGAGTGCAGTGGTATGAATGCAGCTCACTGCAGCCTCAACCTCCCTACTCAAGCAGTCCTCCCATCACAGCGTCCTGAGTAGCTGACACTACAGGCAGTGCCAAAATGCCCAGCTAATTTTTGTGTTTTTTGTAGAGATAAGGTTTTACCATGTTGACCATGCTGATCTTGAACTCCTGAGCTCAAGTGATCTGCCTGCCTCGGCCTCCTAGACTGCTGGGATTACAGGTATGAGCCACTGTGCCCAGCTAGCAGCTCATTTTCTTGATTAAAAAAAAAAGACTAAGTTTTTTAACAATGCAATTTTGTTTTCTCCTAGATATCCAGTCATAGCATACTGACATAAAATTTTTGAGATAGTAAAAGAAAAACAATTATGTAGAAAAAAACATATAAGGTGAAATTAGAAAATAAATCTGGAGAACAGTAGAGATATCTTTCTAAAGCCTGCAAATTTGCATTGGTTCAATCTATGGGTACCAATAACAATTATCACTTGCCTAAACTTCTGAAGTGCGCTTTCTTCAACTATTCTCCATTCTCCATTGTGGTCCTAGGCAGCAAACTTTCTTTTTTTTTCTTTCTTTCTTTTTTTTTTTTTAAGATATGCAGTATTGCTCTATCACACAGGTGCTGGAGTGTAGTGGTGACATCATAGCTCAGTGCACCCTCAAACTACTGGGCTCAAGCAATCTTACCACCTCAGTCTCCTGAGTAGCTACGACCACAGTCTCACACTACTGTTTGGCTATTGTTTTTTTTTTTTTTTTTTTGGTAGAGACACAGTCTCACTTATGTTGCACAAGCTGTTCTTGAACTAATGGCCTCCAGTGGTCCTACTGCCTTGCCCTTTCAAGTTGCTAGAATTACAGGCATGAGCCATCACACCTAGCACAAACATTTTAATATTGTGAGTGTGTGAGTATATGTGCACATGCATGTATACAATATATACTATGCATACGTGTGTGTGTGTATGTGTATATACACTTTTAGAAACTAGAGAATATATCTTGGATTCAGGAAAGCAAAACTGTCCATGAATGAATTTGAAATGTGGTTCATCATAAAAAGCAAAAAAAAATGCAGCCATTATGTCCCTATCCTCCCTTAGCCTGACCTGATTTTGTCCTTGGCAAACTACCACAGTTAGTACAAATAAATGCTTTAACTTATTCATTTCTGAACAATTTGTATAAATTATAAGAGCAGCAACCATTGCCTTTATTGATTTAAATACAAAGATATCCCATGTCTACTCCAAATATTTTACGAAATAACCATTACTGAAATTAAGACTAAAAATTTGTGTGCAATAATATCAAAAAGTGTATTTTTTGTCACCATAGAAAATAATGTAACTAAAGTAAAACTATTATGATAATGATAATTATAATACTTATAGATAAAAATTATTGAATATTTACTATTTTCAAGACACTTAAGTACATTACATTCTGACAACAATGATAAAACCCTCTATGGAATACTCTCTGCCAGGTATTGTTCTAAGTTCAATGTGTTATCTCATCTAATCTTCACCATCATCTTATGAGGATGGTATGAGATGATTTCCTTTTCATAAAAACAGAAAGAAAGACTCAGAGAGGTTAAGTAGCTCTCTTAATATCTCATAGCTCAAATGGTGAAGTCAGGATTTGAGCCCAGGTTTTTTGGCTCTTAAAACTATGCTCATCACCGGGCGGAGAGATCCAAAATGGCTGATTAACAAAAGCCCAGGATTGTAGCTCCCAGTGAAAGCACAGAGAGCGAGTGGGCGCCGCAATTTCAGACGAGTTTCTGTGGCCCACAAACTGGGAGATTCCCGGCGGTGGAGCCACACGTGTCACCAGGGCGACTCTTTTGGCCGGCACAGCTGTTTTGCCGGCGCCCCAGCAGGGCACAGCGCTTCTCAGTGCAGAGTATACGCGACTGGGCGCCCTTTGAGTCAGCTCGGCTGGTCCCACCACCGCAAGGAGAACAGCAATTGGAAGCGCTGAGGACCGAGAGTTTCACAGTAAACACAGCTGAACCCGGGAAGACCTAGCTCTGTGGGGAAGGGGCGTCCGCCAAAGGAAAACTAACAGAAAAAACTTCATCACCAACAAGCCGGATGTCCACTCAGACCCAATCTGAAAGTCGGCAATTACAAAGACGACAGGTGGATAAATCCACAAAAATGGGAAGA